>JABMDO010000359.1:0-31129 GCA_014851415.1 Cnaphalocrocis medinalis
AGAAATGGTGACTCGACAACAATGACTTGAAAAGTAAGACTCAAAAAATAAAGAGGCGAAAAATAAAGACTCGAAAAATAATGAGTCAATAAATAAAGACTCATAACATAATGAGTCAATAAATAAAGACTCAAAAAATATAGACTCAAAAAATAATGACTCAAAAAATAAAGACTCGAAAAATAAAGACTCGAAAAATAAAGACTCGAAAAATAAAGACTCAAAAAATAAAGACTCGAAAAATAATGAGTCAATAAAAAAAGACTCAAAAAATAATGACTCAAAAAATAATGACTCAAAAAGTAATGACTCAAACAACAAAGACTCAAAAAATGAAGACTCGAAATTAAAGACTCGAAAAATAAAGACTCGAAAGTTAATGACTCGACAAATAAAGACTCAAAAAATAATTTGTCGCAATAATAAAGACTCGAAAAATAAAGACTAAAAAAATTAGTCACAAAAATAAGGACTCAAAAAATAATGACTAAAAACAAAGTTTAAAAAAAAATTGTATTAATAACTTTGTGGATCGAGCATGCAAATTATACAATAGTATTTTTTCACATATTGACCCATTTGCCTTGTCACTGGGAAGATATAGGAAGGAAATTGAGAATGTTTTCAAATGATTATTGATGCTTTATACTTTATTATAGTGAACGTATAATTCAAATGAATAGTGACGCTTATATTTTATGGTGTAAAAATTTATTTCTATCTGAGTCCATTCTGTTTGTTTGCTTGTTGAATGTGAACAATTTGACTGTGGAAACTTTATTGTCATATGCATAAGAAAATGTGAGCTATGTTAATGTTTAAAAAAGTATGTATGTTCCCTTGAAAATAAATAAATAAATCTCGAAGAATGGCGCTTCTACTTATGCACGCAAACCAGCGATCAACGGAATAGCTATTTAACTCCCTACCTATCTATAGTATGGTAACAACTCAACCACCCTTTCTCGTAAGTACATGTTCTTATACAAGGTGTTAAGAAAAAAATTCAATAATACTTACGGGTTTAAACATACAGTGTAAAGACTTCCCTGCCATTAAAAGACCATCCAATTAACGAAAAAAAAAATAGCTGTTTTCATCATCATAATTATCAGTCCACATCCACCCACGGCTGAGTATAGGCCTCTTCTCTATGACGCCACTGTCTCCGGTACAAACTTAGTTGTCAAAAACTAAATTAATAATTTTACCTATTATATTATACATTATGTCATTATTAAAGATAGTTATCATGATGTCAAAGTAGAATTATATGCCAACATCACACTTTCAACATTTGAACTCAAACTAGCTAATCACGTCATTGACTTAGTAATTTTCAATTAAATCTGAGTGATTAATATGAAAGTTGTGATTGAAATTTCAACAATGGCCGAAGGTGGCAGCAAGTTTCAACTTGGTACAACTAAAGCCATGTAGTGATGGTGGTGGGGTATCGTAAATCGATTATAAGGAGCATACTTTAAAGAAGGAAACATTAAATACCTAACTTTATACTTTATTGATTGAAAAATCATAAGAACATCAAAATACTTATTATCTATTTATTAAACTAAATGAGCAATTTTAAGTTTGTTGCCTGAACTAGGAAAACCCTGTATCTCAGAAAAATGAGAAAGGGCTTATTAACAAAATAATTTTAGCGATAAACAAAAATAACATTAAATGTGCCTAGGCTGTGTAGTGGGTGTTATCTGTAAAAGTTTACATCCTTCTAACCACGTCTTCTACCGACCATTCTGTGTAACATTTAATTTTGTTCTACGACAAATACAAAATGTGTGAAAAGTTATACAAAATGTGAGAATTTTTATGCAAATTTTGAACGTGATGATATTCATATAACAAAGATTTACGATGAAAGCCTCATCGCCGACTTAATAGTAGAAATACGCACATGAGAAGTTGTGAATTTCTACTTTAATCAATTAAACATGAAAATGTTTTTGTACTGCTAAAAAACTGTTTTGCAGAAACCATGAATTGTAAGTAATTCTTGTATTTTTTATAGATACATAAATATTATATAATAATCTAGAGGTTAAGCTAGGAAGGTAAGGTATTTAATCTGTAGAAAACCGAAAGTCAAGCTACTTTACGCCTATGGCATCAAAAATTTAAAACCGGCAATTTTTGACTTAAGCGATTTTGTTAGATAAACGATATCGACACCAAATCTATCGACAACTTAACATCCCTCATAACTTGTCAGCTAAGTTAGACTACATTCTATGCCACTATGCACGTTCACACCAAGTTGGAATAAGTTAGTGTTAGTAATTATTAAGTTAGTCGCTTTGTATGAAGTGCTTTGTAACGATCCATTGAAGATATTTCGGAAACTTGCCAACTAGGTGCTGGTAATAGGACAATGGGGACATTCACGTGTGAACATCTGTGGGCCGATGAGTTTGTGTCCCATTACTTACTTACTTACTCCACTGGCTCAGCGACCCGAAACGAGTCTTGGCCTCCGAAACAAGAGAACGCCACTTCGGTCGATCCTGCACTACTTACTTGTCGCCAGTCCTTGGCCTGTAGTTCTCGCAGATCACTCACATAGGTACATAGGTCGGCCATTGCGCCGGCCTATCGGCCCTCATTACTACATCTAATTATAGTGCCTTTGAAAATAAGGGTTTTCGAGAAGGAGTTCAAAACGATGAGAGGGTGGGTCACTAGGTCTCTAGATACGCTATTTCATCCTCAGATCATTCGATAAACTGATACCAACGGCGCTGTCATTACTACACTCTGATTTTTAATCATGTGGAGTAAACTGACAGATGCAAATGTCAAGTTTCAATACATTTTGACATTTTTTTGGCCCATCTTTCAAATTGACGTGATAATGTATGGGACTGACACATTGAACTCATGTTCAGTGACGTTCTCCACATGATTAAAAATCATAGGTGTTCATTGTATTACTTTTTTTGTATACAGCTGCTATCGTGCGATAACGATCACATTTAACTTTGCCAACGTCGAGTAATTAAAGAGATAAGTTGTTTAAAATAAAATTGACCGGTGCTACCAGAGTATAGTTACAGCGATAGATATGTTGAATTCCGAAAATGCTGTCGCTACATTTTATTTTCGACACGTCACCTGGACGTAAAAAAACATGCAAGCTATAAATTAGCGGCTTGAAACTTAATTAATACCCTACAGGCAATCTCACGAGCAATCCATATTTCCCCACCACGCCATTTTCTATCGGTTCCGAGAAAATGAACTTAACGATCCATCTTTTACAAACATATCGGACCGATGTTAGTACAGACGATATCGATGTTTCACAACATTGGTTGTGCAAACATAATTTTAAACGTCAAAAATATAAAAATCCTGAACACACTTTCTATCGCGTACTCTTTACACTTTGTGGAACGGATTAGCAGTATTTTGCCGACGGGTTCAACTTTAGGACTTTAAAGAGAAGAGCTCTTTTATATGGACAGGAAGGCAAACGAACAACCGGGTCACATGAACATGACAACATCAGCTACACCAGAAGGAGTGGGGATGCGTTGCCGGCCTTTTATGAAGGTGTAGGCTCGTTTCTTAAAGATTTGATTGTCATAGCTTGAAAGAAAGAAAGTTAATTCCATATTGTGGAGGTGCATGGTAGAAAATGTCAAGTAAAGCGCAGAGTAGTGGATCGCCATCCAACCAGGTCCCCAATTCTCATCAGAATTTTGTATTATATGTACAAATGTATGAAATGTCTCAACTCGACTTCAATGTCGAGTGCACGAGAATAATTGGTCCCCAGGTATGGATATTCTAGTTTATGGCGTGTAGTACAGTGGTGGAACACGATTTTTTCTTTCTATCTTTCTCGCTACCATTGTCCATGGTATCCGATTACGACGCCATGTTTTCTTACCCGTTTCCGTTTTTTCAGTATCTTGCTTTTCTACTATTATTTCTGTTTTTTACTATTTCTGTTTTTGTGTCGATTTTCAATCTATTTTTTTGTAGAATTTATCATTTATAATTCTTTAAACATATCTGGCAAATATAATGGTATTTTTCGTGAATGACCTTCTCTTTAATATGAAAGCACACAATCTGATAAAGCACATGTAAAATATCGATAAGCATCTAACCACCCGGTGTTAAATTTAATTTGCCACGGTTTTCCTGTTTAAAACTAACTTGATGAGGTGCTGCGCCCTTGAGCGGAGGCCGGGGGGCGAAGGCCGGAGTGACCTCTACACCCCAAGCGCCGGCCGCACTAGGAGTCTTGAGTGAAGGTCAAATGCACCCATCGATACTCTAAGGTACTCTAAAATAGACATTCTTAATTGCACGGAAACAAAATACAGATTTAATATAGACTAGTAGCCCGCCCTCACACTTCGGGACCGTAATTCAGAAATGAACCAATAGATAGCGCTGTGCTAAATTACATCGCGCAAGCGTTTCGTGTTTTCGATTTACCTATAAGCCTTGTCTTTTCTATTAAATTTATCTCTTTATAAATAGTATAGAAGATAGTACAATTAAGGTATTATTAATCATTCCCCGTCCCCCGTTGGCCAATAGTTTAAGTACCGGTCCCTGATATCGGGGTCTTGGGTTCAATTCCCGGGTCGAAAAAAGGTATGTTTCGAATTTTTCAAACATAGCTCGGGTTTGTGATCACCAATCAGCATTAGGCAAGCGTGGAAGCCTAATCCCATCATAGTAGTGATAACTTGATTTCTATGATGGAGGGCTTTGCCCTGCAGTGGGAAAGTATACTATATAGACTGATACTTTATTTTACATTAATTTACAGACGTTGATTTCGTCCATTCGCAGTTGCCCCCACTTAAACTTCGCTGTACATTGCTCTTTAGTTTTCCCCCTAAAAACGAAAGCACCAAATAATTTATTCAAAACCTGCCCCTTATTTGATGATCATTTACTCGTAGGCTATAGAAAGTTTCTAGCAAAGAAGTTAGTTATTAAAGAAACAGGTACGTATCTAAGTTAATTTTAAGTGTAACAATAAAATACTGGTTTAAATTATTTCGTGTTTTCATTTTCTAGGAGGGAAAGAGCAATATACAGCGAAGTTTAAGTGGGCAATAAGTCCCAGTTGCCACCGGTGACAATCCTTGCAGGGGCTACTGTGAATAGACGCATTCTTGAATGGTTACTGTTGGCGATAGATCTAGCTGGCAACCCCGTTGCTAGTTGGTTGGCTGGTTGTTGATTGTCAGTCAGCAGCGCAGGGGTCCTTCGGCGACCTGCGCGTAGATTTGCCAAGCTGGACCTATCGCCATAGCTTCTATGGTAAGACCTTCGGCTCTTACCAGGGGGAGAGATGTTGGCGATAGATCTAGCTGGCAACCCCGTTGCTAGTTGTTGGCTGGTTGTTGATTGTCAGTGGCTTAGCAACGGGGTTCGCCTTAGATTCATAGTTTTGGTTTTTTATATTATTTTCTGTAAACATATGTGGTCATGGTAAATATACATTATATAGAAAGTAATATGGCTTTCACTCCGTAGCTAACAGTTATGTTGGTATCCCTGTGTATCCAAGCTGCTATGGGGCTGTTTGTCGAGAAGCAAGCGAGCCGTTGACCTATACCCATAGCTCTGTATCTGATAACGTTTTGTTTGTGTAGCCGGGGGTGCACGATAGGCCAACTTTATGGGCCATTTTATATTTATTGATCCTAAAATATGCAATAATATGGTATGATTATTTTTTTATTTTGATGAAGTTGATTAAAGTCTTTATTTGTGTGACGAACACTTGTGTTGGTTCAGTGTCTGGGTGTAAATATGCGGCAAACGAGCAAGCGGGTCACCTGCTGATAAGTCATCACTGCTGCCCATGAACATCTGCGAGATCAGAGAGGTCGCTGATGCGTTACCGGCCTATTAAGAAGGAGTACGCTCTTCTCTTGAAGGTCCCTAAGTCATAGCCGTCAGGAAATATTGCCGCAGCTAAACTATTCCACAAAACTGAGGTTCGCTTGTAGTTTGTTTGTTGTTGTTGGTTTGAGGTGAGGTGCGGTTGAGGTATTTAAGTATTACATTTGTTTGTGTTTTTTCATTGTGTTTCCTTTGTTGTCTGATATCTGTAACACAATTAATGCTTAAGCTACTTGGTACGGAGTCAGGTCAATGTATGAGATGTTGTGTGTGTAAATAATTATTTGTTGGAGCCTTTTCGTCAAATGAAACCTCCGTGGATTTAACACGTTGGTGGACAGTACGTTCACAGGCGTTTAGGTAGCAAACAATGATACGGCAGAACGCCTATAGACGTCCAAGTTTTTATTCGTGTCAAGGCAGTACGTCTAAGGGCGTTTGATTTTTAATACTCTTACAAGGAGGGCCCACAGACGATGTAAGCAAATAAGTAGTGCCATTTGGGAATAAATTTTCAACTTTTACTGTCCACCAACGCCGCATTAATTTATTTTTAATTTGTATTCTTAATTCTTAGGCATCAATTTGATATCTTTGCCTACTTTATATTTTTTTTTACTTCGACATTATACGCGCCAATTTGGAAACAAGCTGCCTCTTATTTATTTTACACCAAACCTGAATTTTCCCTGCTCATTATTCATATGGAAAATCCCGAGAGATTAAATTCAACGACAGCTTCGGTTCGGGGTTATTTTGATGCGATAGGTGGCAGACGAGCAGACTGGTTAACCTAAACCATAGACAATTACAACACCAGTAGAGTCAGAATTGCGCTGCCAACCTATAACCCCCTACAGGGCTAGACTACTAAGTAACTACTGACTAGATAGACAATTACAACACCAGTAGAGTCAAAATTGCGCTGCCAACCTATAACCCCCTACAGGGCTAGACTACTAAGTAACTACTGACTAGATAGACAATTACAACACCAGTAGAGTCAAAATTGCGCTGCCAACCTATAACCCCCTACAGGGCTAGACTACTAAGTAGCTACTGACTAGTTTATGGACGCATTTTATATCTGACGCGTTCGAACACATGTATTTGCTCATGGATTCGGACGAAAATAAATCGGATTTTACGATTAGGACAAGACATAAAAAATGTCTAGCCGTTACTTATGATGACTGTTCTATTTTTACGCAAAACGGAGCTAAGTTATGCGATCAAATGATACTTCTGGTGGTAAACAATCACTGCTGCCCAGTAGAGTAGCATATAGTGGGTAGCATAGTATTGGGGGGAGGGGGAGGGCGGGGCAATGCAATAACATCCATGGTTTCTACCAACCACCACCAACCAATTTCTGTTGGGAGAGGCTGTGAGAGTGATGGAACTAAAGTGGAATTGGGCAGGACATTTAGCTAGGCGCGGTGATGGCAGGTGGAGCAAGATTATGACCGAATGATGTCCGAGAAACGGCCGACGAAGTCCAGGTCGTCCGGTGGCGCGACGGGTCGACGACATTGCTTAAATCGGAGGGGCTACATGGATCCGTGCAGCTCAGGACCGGGCACATTGGCAAAAGGGATACCCAGCAGTGGGTACTACCGGGCTAATGATGATGATGATGAAAGGTTGTTACTCAGATCAAAGACTCCCGTGGATCGCATAGCCAGCGTAGTAAGTAAGTAGATAAGTATAGTCATAGACAACCTTTTTCAAGCAGGGGATGATAAAGGCTAAATAGAAAAATACAGCTCGTAGTAAAAATTATATAGGAAAGCTTACTAGGTTGTTTTTGGGGGGAGTTCCAACCCGCAAATCCCCCCTCTGGCTACGCCTATGGCTTATATTACCTACACTGTATATTGTTAAAATCACAAAACTCGATTCGCGATAACAGTTTTCAACCCGGTTCCTCCCGGGAATTGCGCGATTTTCCCAGCTAAAATCTAGTCTATATGCTAATTTGTGAAGTAAAATACCTATCTATACTATGTTAATGGAACTGTGTTTGAGTGGCTGAAGAAGAAGCTGCATGTAAATATGTGAGTGTGTAGCCTGCACTGCGTTTCGCCGAGTGAGTTAGGGTACAGGAAGCCCAAGCGGGGAAAAGTGGGTTAAAAAGGTTCGCGCACTTGTAACTTCATTAGTGTTACGGGTGTCTATGAGCGGCGGCACTAGCTTACTATGAGGTGATCCGTTTGCTCGTCTGCCTCCTATCACAAAATTGTGTTGTGAAATCAAATATTGTCTGATAATCTGTAACACAAGTGCTCAACCAGTAGGTTCGCACTAAGTACCTACTAAGGTATTAAGTATAGTACGGAGTTAGGTCAATCTGTGAGAAGTTGTCTGCATTTATGTATTGAAAGTAGGTAGCTATTATTTGTTTTGTATAATAAATCTGTGCCCTTCAGTGCGACAATACATAGGCCTTACTCGTTCTACTATTAATCGAGATTCTAGAGTACCTACTGATACATCGAAGTGTAACTTATACCTGAGTTTTAATTCCAGCGAAGCAAGCGAAAGAGTATTTGAGTAAATTCCGACCTGTAATTTTGTCAGTGGCACAGTATACAATACATACTAGCAAGGCAGCGACACAAAAAAAATGTCTACCTATTATTATATTGGCATGTATTTTAGCATAAGCTAGCAATTTGTAAAATTAGAATTATTAATCTCACCGTCCTTATCTGAAGATTGATCAAAGGGATAAGAACTCGCCTTCTGTAGATTGGACGACGGACAGACAAACGAACACTTACATACTACCAATAGATGTCGCGCAAGTGTTATATTTACATTATAGTGGCAAACGTGCTACTCACCTGATGATAAGTGATCACCGCCGCTCTGGACTGGACATCTGCAACAAATAGAGGCATCACAAATGCGTTGCTGGCTCTTAAGAATAAGGCATTTTCTTGGAGATCACTCGGTCGTATCTGCTCAGAAACACCACCGTTGGAAGCTGGTTTTACAGATTCACTGTGCGTGGTTTAATAATTATTTTTTGTAACACCTTTGTAATTACCACATTTATCACAAATAAATTATTCTATTCTATTCTATTCATAAGTTTTCTAGCGCAAATTATGCTTATTTTCAATAAACAGATTAATAAATAAATTAATAATAATTAACAAATTGAGACAACATCACATTTATTGTTTTTAATTATCCAAGTTTGTAACGTCGTTTTCTCAGTTTTCGTTATAATTTTTGCTGCTGTCTTAGTTATTATTATTATGTATGTTTTATGTCCATAATCTCGGGCAATTATGTCCCGGACTTTTGGAAGGCATGCGTGGGGCCAAAGCCCGTCGTATCCCACTGCTGGGCAAAGGCCTCCCTACCCCTCCTCCACATTTCACGATCCTGGGCGACTACGGTCCAGTTGGCGCAATATTGTGTCTCAGTTACTTTTTAAAAATATATAGATTTTAAACTAAAAAAAAAAGATAGCTCACTGTATTTTGCCCCACTACACCGGGGCAAGGCGAGCGATTTCCCCCACTAATTCCCTATTACTGTCGGACTGTTTACGCTGACAGCGCCCTTAATAGCTACGGTGACTCTCCAACTTCGCGTTTCTAGGACAATTGGGACGCCGTCCAAATGGTATAAAATGTTATTGAAGTCGGCTTAATAGGATGCTAATCTGTTTTTTACGACCGGCTAGCCACAAAAACGATTGTTCTGATTCTTGAAAAAAATATAAGTAAAGTAAGTATCAGCCTATATACTGTCATGTCGGCATGTAAAATAATGTATTAGCCTTTATACTGTCCCACTGCCTCCGTCATAGAAATCAAGTTATTGCTACTATGTTGAGATTCTTAATCACCAGAATTATATGATTGATAATTAATATAATGACACAGGTGATTACAGGTGATCAAAAATTGTGATTTAATCACTTTTGTTTTGTTCAGTGCCTGGATGTAATATTTACTTGCATTGCACTGCTTGCACAAGCGTTTCAATATTACAATTGTATATTTTCTATTGTCTGAAATCCGTACCACAAGTGCTTTAGATGCTTATTTATTACGGAATTAATTCAATATTTTTTTGTAATAGGTGGCAGACGAGCAGATGGATCACCTGATGGTTAGCGATTGCCACCGCCAATAGATACTCTGCAGCACCAGTAAGTCTCCAAGTTAACCCCCTTTCATTTCCAATTGGGCCCCCGGTGCCTCCACTCACTCTGACAACAGTGCAGGCCCTGCTTCACGCCGGTCTTTTGTAAATTTATATATTTTTATTATTACAAGCCCGTCGTGTCCCACTGCTGGGTAAAGGCCTCCCTACCCCTCCTCCACATTTCACGATCCCTGGGCGACTACGGTCCAGTTGGGCTATAGGAGTCGAGCTCATCCCGCCATCGCCTGGCCTCGGTCTACCTCGTCTATGTATATGTGGGTCTATGTAATTTATTTATTTATCCTACAATATTTTATCGTCGTGGAAACCCCTCAGGCCGGTCGCATTGCATCTAGGCTGACGCTGGGTCCTGGGGAGCGGAGCACTCCCGGCGACTCAAGCCGAATGGACTATTGTTGTGATGCGTCGTCTTTTGAGACTTAGTACATGTAACATGTTTAATACGGTCACATGTAAATAATAAACTCACACATTGACCTGACTGAGATGGATGGATTGTGTGAAGAATGACATGACTGAAAAGGGGGTGGACGATACGATGACGAATGACATGGAAGAAAAAAACATACTGCGCGACCCCAGATTATAATCTGGGAACAGGGCAGGGAGATGATGATGATGATGATTTGACCTGACTCTGTACTAAGTAGTTTAGGTACGTCAGTGTTTAGTAATTGATGTAGATTGCCTTGGGAAGTCTTACTCACCTGATGACCGCCTCCTTGTGGTCTTTCGTAAATTGAAAGGAAAGTTAATAGGTCAGGATCTTCACAACACTTCACCGATCACTTTTTTATTCTTTGATGTGATTTTATGCATTATTGATTTTATTGGAGGCCCATCGGGGGGAAGGGGGTAAAAGGTTAGCAGCGCACTTGTGACTCCACTGGTGTTGCATGTGTCCATGGGCGGCGGCAATTGTTTACCATCAGGTGATCCGCCTGCTCGTCTGCTACCTATAACTTAAAAAAAAAAAACGGTGCGCGCTTATACCGTGGCGTTTAGCTCGATGCCGAAGGTAGAAGATAAAAATTTGAATCGTCGACGTTGGCAGCACTGTCGCGGCTGCGTTCCATTCCACAATATTTTGCAAGATCTTACAAGTACGTTATAAGTGTGATTTAAACTAATAAAAACGGAGGGAAATATTGTTGTGCTATTTGACAATGGAACTAACCTAAATACGGAACATTCAGTAAAATTACCTACCTATTTATTGAGATTTTCCTTTACTAATTGGGATCTGATTTACGGGTCTTCTTCTTTGGGTGCCTCTTCAATCTTGAAAGTTGGCCGCCAGTTTTTTGAACTTCTCTCTATCTTTTGCGAGATTGAATAGTTGTTCCACGCTGGTCATTTAATTGGTTGGGGTCAATTTACGGGTAGCAGTTTCAAACTATAACACTGTCGAAGCTCGTGTACACGGACTATCCTGCGAAGTCACAAAGGAAGGTGTCCCTATCTCTTCAGTCTTTACATCTTCGCTTGATGAGATCTGACCTGACAGCTAAATCGGTCTCCTCCGGGGTAACCCGCAGTCAGTTGCTCAAACAATCCCGAGGTTTTTCAGGAAATTTATTGAACATCTAAGGATATTTATTTCTACTGTTAACGTGAATAACTTAGCGTTGTCTAGATTTTGTAAGGTAAGGGCTTTCTTCTAGATTAGGTATACAATCTGTATTGCCTCACGCTTTTAGCACACCTCCGCTGCGAAACCATAACAGCGGAACTGCATTAATTTCGCGGTGTCCTATGTAGGAGAAGCTGAACTGCCACGGAACTGCCTGTTCTCATTAGAAAATATTTAAATTAAAACCGACTCCGAAACTTTAACGGGTTCCGATGCCCGTTCTGCAACTCAAACTACTAATATCGCAATGGAATTAATTATGAGCGATTTCGTAACTTAGGTTTTCGGAGTTATACGGAGGCATTAGATACAGCGTGAATACTTTAAAAGGTGTCACCGCGAATGAAGACACTAATCGCAAAAGAGCGCTATTTGGCATTTAAAAACGATTACTTATGGATTAGAGTCGAAAATAAAATACTGTGTACATTTGTTTCCGACCTCGACAGACGAACGGACCCTTCACAAATAGGTATAATACTTAAATATACCCAGACACTGTTTGTCCAGGATGGGGAACCCACGACCATTGGCTTATGAGGCGGGGTCACTATCAAATGCGCCATCCTGCCGTGCTCCTACCTACTATTACTACTTTTAGATAAGAAGGAATGTTTTGTGATCGCATGATCTGTTATTTCATTAATTAATTAATTCGTATTAATTCGAAATTAAAACCTAAAACTTAAAAAAAAACTTGTATTCCAAAACCATAAATATTTTAGTACTTAAAACTACTAAACTGTTAGTTTTATAATAACAATCTACATCGGCAAGCAATGATCATAAAACTGAACTTTTTCAGCGCCACAGAACAATGAAAACAACTAAAAATTCCTCTCGTATTTTATTAAAATCCTCCAAAACTTTAATTTAACTTTGGAATCTACAATTATTACTTGGAGCTTTAAAATCTAGAATGAAAATTATTTTGCAACTTTTTCAATAAATATATAAAGTTTGGGACCGAGAGATCCTCCTTGGCGCACGCCCAAGCAAGGCGGTGATAACAAAGGCATAATATAGTGCATTTGCGCGGTCAGCCTGCGCTCCCATAACTTAGATAAATGGCCTAATTTGACATTCAGGCTTAAATCATGGAGGTTGGGAAATTGCAGTCCAGGTGAGGGAATGAAATAGCTACATCTAAAGGTACAGGGTATATCTGTGAACATTTACATTCCTTTACACGTGTTCTACTTACCATTTTGAGCAAAATTTGTTCGATGACTTTTGGAAATTCGTCTACGTTTGATTCTGATGCTTTCGTAAGTATATTAAGTGTCGCCGCACATGAGCCACTCGCCACAGCCACAAACGCCGCCACGAGAAGCTAGAAGCGGCTACAAAGGTAGTTGAAGCGCGCGACAGCCACTTGTGGCCGGTGGTCGACACTTGCCGTCGGTGGCTGCTACTTTTTTTAACCCTTGCGTGCAGTATCATAATGGACTCTGACGAAGAAGGTTTAATTGCGCTACTTTTGATAAAAAGACGTCGTCGTAGAAGACGAAACCGTAGTTATTGGATACATCCAATTTTAACGAATGTACACAAATGCAACGAGTGGCGTGTGGCGGCTTTTTGTGTCGGCGGTGCGAGCCACAAGATGCCAGCTGCGACGATTTGAAGCGTGTGGCCGCCACCGGCGCCAACCGTGTGCGGCGAGTCCATATAAAATGTATGAAAATTACAGGAAATAAGCCAGTGGCGGCGTTTTGTGGTTGTGGCCGGTGGCCCGTGTGCCGTGTGTGTGGGAGCCCTTAGTCAAATTAATTACAAACATTCGTGTGATGAACACTTGTGTTTGTTCAGCGTCTGGGTGTTACATGGGTATTTAAGTAGGTATACTTAATCTTAGGGGCTACATGGATCCGAGCAGCTCAGGATAGGGCACAGTGGCGAAAGGGAAGGGAGGCCTATACTCAGCTGTGGGTACTACCGGGCTGATGATGATGATGACTTAATCTTTGTGTTTCCTTTGTTGTCTGATATCTGTAACACAAGTGCTTTTGCTACTTAGTACGGAATCAGGTCAATGAGATGTTATGTTTCTTTATAAGTACGTCATTATAAAACTTACCTATAAACACCCCCTTGGTCTAGTGGTTTTAAGTACGATTCTCGGGTTCTACGGGTCTCGAGTCCAATTCTACGGGTTCGATTCCCGGGTCGAGAAAAAGTGTGTTTCGAATTTTTTGAACACAGCTCGGGTGATCACCAATCCGCACAATAATAATAAAGGACTTAAATTGAATAAAGAATATTTCTATTTCCATTGTGGTGATTAAGCCTAATCCTCTGTATGATATGCGAATGTAATAGCTCTGCAGTGGGACAGTATATAGGCTGTTACTTAATTTTTTTTTTATTTAGCATTTACTGCTTGACGATTCGACCGTATTACAATGACCGTGGTCACGATCGTTAAGTCTCGTTTGTATCAAGTATTTGTAAAAGATCTTAACTGACACGTGGCCAATCTCGCCCGTGCAGAATAAAGCGAATTTATTTAAATGTGCAATATCCGGCCATAACTCGCGCACCCCGAGCCTTCAGCCGAAGCCTTCAGCTGAAACTGAATTCGCTCGAGCACCGGAACTGTCCTGAATTGTAATTCCTCGTCTTCGCGAGCTGAATTTATTTCCGCAGCTTTTCAGTTTGTGCATTTTGTTTTTCTTACATCTGAGAGAGTATATTATGTGACGTAAAGTGAGTAAAATTTTTTGTACAAAACCGTATGAAATCTCTCTCATATTATATTTTTTCAACACCCAGCAGACCTTCAGGGTGAGGATGACAGACTCAATAGGTACCTAATAAGTTTGTTCTTTTGTGCCTGTCAACCTAATATTTGGATCTCACGGCCGCTTACCATCAGGCGGAGTGAGGTCATCTTGGTTGTCCTCAATCTTCTTCTTCTATACTATCTATAAAGAGATAACTTCTATAGACAACGACAAGGCTTATAGGTAAACCGAAAACACGAAACGCTTGCGCGATGTAATTGAGCACAGCGCCATCTATTGGTTCATTTCTGAATTACGGTCCCGAAGCGAAGTGAGGGCGGGCCACTAGTATTATATTAAAATCGCTTAATATTAAGACTCCCCGCAGACTACAGACTTACTTAGTCGATAGTTTAGTCGGGTTGGCCGGTTCGTACGCATCAAACTTTTTTATCGGCCGATACTAAATCACTACATCTTCATACTAAGAAAAATATCGGCTGATTGAATATTATTAGTCTGCGGGGACTCTAACCTGACTCTGTACTAATTAGCTTCATCGTCACCTATCACATTAAAAACGATTTCGTGTTGACGGTAACGTGTATCTCCAAAACCACGATTAAGTCGTCTTACATCCAATACGCTAGCGGTTCTCAAACCTAATCGAGGGTACCGGAGAAAAGAAAAAACATTTTGAACCAAATGGTGCTATTGCATTTCCACACAACATCTCATACATTGACATGTCTCCTTACTAACTAACTTAAGCATTTCGCTCATCCGGTAGAATAACATCACAATTGCATTTTTTTCAAAATTGAGTTATTGATGTCATAGTATTCCTGATATGCATGTTGACTCGGAGGAATAAACTCACAATTGTGTTGCCAATGGTTTCCACTAGATGGCGGAAGTGTTGTTGTTCGATTGACAAAAATTGTGTCTCTCTTGGAGTGAGAACCGCCAATATACAGTTGCGCGGGGAGCCCACAGGGGGAGCCCCACTGAGTGCGCTCGTGCCTTGGAGCTACATCAACATAAAGGTCATTGTGATATTTAATTTCTATCAGATTTTGGAGCAATAAGCGCACAACTACAAAAAAATTTAAGGTTTTAGTAGAAGAACCTCACATTTGAAGGTTATTTAATTTATTAAGTCACTAGCTTTTGCCCGCGACTTCGTTCGCGTGGACTTCAGGTTCGTAGAAACCTCAAAAATTGTAGCCTATGTGTTATTCTGATGTATAAGCTATATTGTGGTAAAGTTTCTTTCAAATCCATTCAGTAGTTTTTACGTGAAAGAGTAACAGACATCCATACATCCAAACAAACTTTCGCCTTTATAATTGTAGTAGGATAAATATTGAAAAGTACATGCTTCCTTTATATATGAAATATTTTTTACTTAAATTTAAACATGTACTTAATGGTTTAAACATAACAGCAGTACCATAAACTGTTTTAATTTGAAGTTATTGTACATGATATTTTTCGAAAACTTTAAACCCGTTTCCTGTAAAGTTGCGGAAATGCAAATGTGCGTTTTTTCGACCGGATGAGCGATTTGTTTTACAGATATCAGACAACAGAAGATTTACAAAGATGTATGTAAATTAAAAAAATATCTATATTTCTTATGTGTATATATTTTTTAGTTTATGTATCTTATTTAATTTAATAACAATTTCATTCAAATTATAAGCAATATCCTCGTCTAAATAAAATTAATCACAAAACAAAAAAATAAAAAAAAATATTAGTTTATGTATCTTGAAAAAAATAAATAAAGAAATTTCTTTATTTTAGCCAAACACCATGTATGTACGAGTATATTGCACAACTAACATTTTGAGAACCCACGTCCTACGTTTTGTACGTGACTTTCCACCACTGAACCTTTAGGTGTGGCGGTAATCATGGCAATTTGACCGCCATTACTGCCCCCCGATCAAGTGGGGGACATTTCCGGGGCGGGGGCCTTTGAGGTGAGGCACAGTGGTCATATTGTCAGTAACTCGACTCGTGCAGGGGGCACAAAATATACTACAACATACAATAAATATTACAAAAAATCTAATTTAAAAATATTTAAAAGAATGGCTATTGTGTAAATGCCTCTATGATTTAAATGATGAATTTAACCAGAATGATAGATGACTAATCTCAACTAACTTTTAATTTTATTGTACGTCCGGAATAGATAACTTGTCTGTTCTAAAAAACTGAATTATCTTTTTTATTTATTCTAATCTATTCTATACAAAATGTGATCTAAAGTTCGTTATGGTTTTAAAAAAATTAACACACTGTTTGGCAATGCCTAATTTTTATGTTAAAGCGACTAACGAGCAAGCGGGTCACCTGATCACTGTGCGGTGCCAACCTGAAGCCGAATGACTGTGGGTACTGGGGGCTCAATCAGAGGGAAAGGAAGATCTAAATTTGTACATGGGTGATCCGTCTGTTCGTATGCCACCTAACACTTAAAAAACCGGCCAAGTGCGAGTCGGGCTCGCGCACAAAGGGTTCCGTAGCAGCAAATATAATGCCATCGTTTTCAGTGTAAGCACAATAACTTAACCAAAATTACAGTTAAATCAACCTATCTCAAAAACTATAAGAGATACTTTGATCAAACCAAAAATCGTTGAAAGAGTTAATTAGCATGCATCACCTCTATTTTTTTAGAATTTTATACCCCGTAGTTATAAAAATAGAGGGGGGGGGGGACATACTTTTTACGACTTTGAGAGCTGATATCTCAAAAACCGTTCACTTTAAGAAAAATGTTTTTTAGAAAACTTTATATCATTTTAAAAGACCTTTCCATTGATACCCCACACGGGTATGTACATCGAAAAAAAAAATTTCATCCCTCAGTTACATGTATGGGGGGCCCCACCCCCAATTCTTTTTTTACTATTTAGTGTCATATTTTTGTAGCGGTTCATACAACACATATTCCCATCAAATTTCATCACTGTAGTACTTATAGTTTCCGAGTAAATCGGCTGTGACAGACGGACAGACGGACAGACGGACATGACGAAACTATAAGGGTTCCGTTTTTGCCATTTTGGCTACGGAACCCTAAAAACCTAAAACTCTTGCCCCTAAATGGGCCGAATACTTCTCGCTGCAAGATCGCAAGAGATGCGTTTGTCAAAACGTTCTATGTCTTGTTACTGGTTACTTTTACACTGTGGTCGAGGTTACCTAAAATACAAAGTAGAAACTGGCGTTAAATGTACATAAGTTGCAATTTAAAAGCAAACCTGGTGTTTTGTGGTCGAGTCAAAATGTTGGTTTAGTGGGGAATATTAAAGTGTTAAATAAAGCCAATTTGGCCAACGCTTGGCGAGTTACCAAAGTTCGAGTCGGCTAGGTTGGTACAATTATATTAATCACACCAAGCTAGTAAAAACGTTTATTTATTGAGCTATATAATATGGATACACGAGAATTTAAAGCTACAAAACTACCTAAAACAAAAATTAAAAAAGGGTAGGCAATGTCATCAATGCTGGCGGTATTATTACCTCGTTGAATAGCGATGGAAATATGCTGGGCAAAGTAGCTGCTAGTGCAGTTTGTGCTTTGACTTCAACTAAGCGCTTAACCAAGTCTCGGAAGAAAGAGAGAGCATCGGCACCCCATGGGCCCAGTGTTTCAACACCGAAAGCTATGAAGTGGTAAGTTACCACACCAGGCAAATCAAATAACGACAAGTACGACATCATTGGCTGTTTTTTTTTTGTTTATTGGCCTGAATTGTGTTCAGGACACAGTTAATTTTGCCAATGTCAAGTGATTAAAGAGACACGTTCCTTTGGAAATTGGTCGGTGACTGAGCTTCATTGGCTGTTTAGCGACATATTGACATAGTAAGTGACACATCAAAAATAACCAATCACCGTGTAGATGAACCTCAGTTCTACAGTACGCCATCTAGCGGATTTTTCACACGCGATAGCTCCCTTGACTAAGGCAAGAGGAAGTAAAATCAAGCCCTAAAATTGCAAAAGAATCCACCCTCATTTCAATAATGAAAGCTCGAGCTAAAGTACACATACTTACTCGCAAAACACGGGAATATTGCGGTAAAGGAAAAAATATATTTGTATACGATAATGTTGTTCCCTTTTACCCCGACTCATGTGGTGAGTAGGGATGAGAAACGAAGAGCGTTAAAAAATAAGCAACTGCCTGTTGTTGTCAACACTAACCTTTTCGTCATGTCCTGATGGTCTGTCCTGAAACAATAAAGAAATTGTTGAAATTTGGTAAGTAGGTACAAGTGTACCACGTTTATAAGTCCCATCGGCAAAGTTCATCTACGTAGAAGAGTGCAAGTTATAGCCGATTGATTAATATTGCGAATGTTGTTGAAATACAGACTTTATTGCGTTACATTAAGATGACAATTCAAAAAAATGCAGTGAGTAGTGCTATCTCACTATTAAGATATGACAGTACAATTCACCACTGTCGAGTGTCGCAGTTGCTGTAGCAACTAAACATGGCGCGCACGCATCAACCAATTAGAAATTGTCATGTTTAGAGCGCGTAAGTGGAACGTATTGATTAAGATTGTTAAAATTTTAGACTTCTGCGCAGGTACATCGGTGTAACTTATAAGTACATGTATTTTGTGAACCGAATTAAGATTTGTATACACTTATAAAAAAAGTAGAGACATTTTGGGGACTCATACTTAACACTAAAACTTTTTTTTTCATCCAACCCATTTTTGTGGGGTATCGCATTCACGCTGTATCTAGCTAGGGTTTCTATAATCAAAAGGTACAGCAATCAAATTGTGTTGGCGTGGTAATTGAACCCACGACCCATTTGTGTCGTTAAACCAACGTTAAACCAACTAATTAAACGTGTGTTTTTGATGGGATTGGTGGCAAACGAGCTGACGGATCGTCCTAGGAAGCGATGGTCACCCGCTACTCTAGTAGAGTCACGTCAAATTGGGCGTCCAGTAGTCATTCACTCAGCGAAATACAGTCAAAATGTTTAAAAAATAAAGAAAAAATACACACCAGTCTGCTCTTTTTTCGGTAGGTACAAGTAACCCCATCTCTAGTTTGGGAACTAATATAAATTCTGCAGCCGGAGTGTCTTCATAAAACGCTTGTACGTCTTGTATTGCTTAGTTCCGTACGTGGAATTCAGTTTATCAAAGAAAGTTTATTTCCAGATTCCCGGAAGTAATTTATATTTTGGGGTGAAAAGGAACGTTGTATTTACGATGTTATTATTATTAAGAACGTTTATGTCAGTTCTATAAGTGTCACTACCATTGATGAGACGCTAACTCACGAGCAATCTTCAAAGACGATTCTGTGAAAGGATAAAACATCCCATTGGTCGAATATCGCCTTTTTCTTAGATAAACTAAGCTGAAACTGAAAAGCGAGGGTAGCTTTATACGAGTAAGAACGCGCCTTTCATACAATGGTCCGTGGTTTGAAGCCGAGCATGCCTTCTGGATTTTTTAAATCTATGTGCAGATGATTTCTACCATTTGCTCTGTGGTGAAGGAACGCATTAGCGACGTGTCTGATCTCGCAGATGTTCATGAGCCGCGGTGATCACTTTCGGTGACCAGTAGGTGACCCGCTTGCTCGTTTGCCGAGTCTAGCATAAAAAAAACCGTCGTAAGGACAAAGATACTATTTCTATTCCACGTGGAATAGTAATCTTTGGGTAGCATTTTTTATTATTTAATTATTTTCACCCACTTTTTAACCCTTTACAATCCCCTTTTCGCAATTAAAAGTAACCTATTACCTTTCTCAGTGTTTAGATCATCTGTATACCAAGTTTCATTCAAATCCGTTCAGTAGTTTTGGCGTGAAAGAGTAACAGAAAAACAGATAGAGTTACTTTCGCATTTATAATAAATAAGTTAGGATTCCATAATTGATTCCCATTCTATCGGAATGTAGTTAAAAGTACAAATCGCTCTCAGACACACTAATCGGTCTCATCATTCACTCACACGTGTGAATGAAACAAAAAAGTGAAGCCATTACGATAGCAGCGCCATCTGTCCGAGTAATGGGTGTGAGAACTTTCTGACTTATGTTCTTTTTAGCTTTTTAGGGTTCCGATGTGTGTCTGACTGTCATTAGACTGCATTTTAACCGCGATAGATACAGTTGAAATTTTCACAAATTATGTATTTGGATGGAGGTAGGTATCTCGGCCAGGATTTTTTTTATGTTATAGGTAGCAGACGAGCAGGCGGATCACCTGATGGTAAGCCAATTGCTTACCATCAGGACCGCCGCCGCTCATGGACACTTGCAACACCAGTGGAGTTAGAAGTGCGCTGCCAACCTTTTATCCCGTTCCCCCCCGGGTGGGCCTCCGGTACCCTCACTCACTAGGCGAAACATAGCACAGGGGCTGCTTCACGCCAGTTTTCTGTGAACCAGTGGTATCACTCCGGTCGAGCCAGCCCATTCATGCCGAAGCGTGGCTCTCCCACAGTTCTGAAGCGTGGCTCTCCCACAGTTCACTTCACTTCAAATGTATTCTGTTTATGTTTAAGCGGATGGCTATGTATGTCTTTTTCAGACCAGTATTAACAGCCTCAGCGCTGTGTTTCGCCGAGTGAGTGAGGGTAACGGAGGGCCAATCGGGAGCAAGGGTGTTAAAAGGTTGGCAGCGCACTTATAACTCCACTGGTGTTTATGGGCAATCACATACTATCAAGTGATCCGTCTGCTCATCTGCCACCTATTACATACAAAGAAAACAATGTTTCGATTCGAACTTCTTTAATCTTTTTGGTGGGGCATAAGGCGTGTCGCACACACACTCAAGAGTCGAGGCGGAAGCGTTCAAGAGGCGCACCGCCTCTGACTTTTCTGTACAATCAAATATGTCAACGCATACTGCCAGAGTCGCGGCGCAGTCGAGGCGCAGTCGAGGCGGCGGAGGTGCAGAGTCGAGTCGGCGACGCGGCGCGGGCGCGCGGCACGCCGCCGCCCCGACCCCGCCGCCATTTTTTCATCCATTCCATCCATTTCCATATTGAATGGGTGTAAACGATGCGCTGCACCTCCGCCTCGACTCTTATATCACACCACCGCCTCGACTGTGCCTCGACTCCGCCTCGACTCTGGCAGTGTGCTACCCGCCTAATAACTTGTCACCCGTGTCACATAGTAAGACCAAAGGTTGATATCAGTACATTTCACATATTTTGTGCTTATTATAATACATACCTCAAAATGGTATGTCTTTACTAATGAGCGTTGGCACATGATACCAAATTAATTAGCGGCCCAATACTGTCAACGTGTCGGCTGATGCAATTAAATGGTATGAAATTATTACTTACTTCCCAAATTATACGGAGAATGGGCCAGTATAATGTACAGTTGCCCAATGTGGCAACATCCTATAAAGGCGAAAGTTTGTAAGTATGGATGTATGGATGTTTGTTACTCTTTCACGTAAAAACTACTGAATGGATTTGAATGAAACTTTACCACAATATAGCTTATACATCAGAATAACACATAGGCTACAAACCTGAAGTCCACGCGAACGAAGTCGCGGGCAAAAGCTAGTCATACATACATACGCCACAGCATCATCCCTCACATCCAATATCTTCTGTTAATATCCAATGACTTTATAATGGTTTCGCTTAGGCAATCTGTTCTCTTGGCATTAACTTCGCCTATTGTACGAAGCCCACCGAATTAGCAAACTGAAGTGGCAGTGGGCTGGTCACATTAGCCGCAGAACTGACAACCGTTGGAGCCATAAAGTCCTTGAGTGGGACCGCGACTCGGCAAACGTAGTGTTGGACGCCCTGCTACAAGATGGGATGACGACATTCGAAGGCTGGCTGGAGTGGGCTGGATGAGAGTGGCCGAAAATCGGGAGCGGTGGCGTGCATTAGGGGAGACCTATGTCCAGCAGTGGACGACCGTGGGTTGCTGATGATGATTGTACGAAGTTTTATGCAATAAAGTAATAAATAAGTTTTGTGCAGTAAATAAATAAAAAAATATGGGTGAATGGGGAGCAGCGCTACTACTAGTCTGAGGTCCAACTTCGTCCATGTTTGTTTAGTGACATTTTAACATCATATCAAAAATAGCCAATCACCGTGTAGTTGGACTTCGCTTCTACAGTACGCCATCTTGCTGATTTTATATACGCCATAGCCCCCATTGGTTACCGTCAGGTGATCCGTTTGCTCGTATCACATAATGATTTTTTTTTTCATTGTTCCAGATGGGCGTGCTGCCGATTGGCGGAGCAGTGCGGAGAACCAGGGCTCCGCGACTTGGCGATATACCAAGGTACGTGCCTCAACACCAACCCATCATGACGTGATGGTGGCCCATACAAAGTGGCCTGTAACTGGCCAGTCACCTTAAGCAGGCCTGTCCCACTCCGCGTGTACCTACGAATTTGCAAGTACATGCGGCGTCCCCTCTGGAGGGGACGATCAGTAGAAAATCATGAGCGAGCGGCGACGCATGTGCGACAGTTGCGTGCGATAGAAAGAGAACGCACTTCTAGGTATGAATAATTGTAGGTGTTGAACGTTGGGCGGTCGGAATTTCAAATTTATATTATAGCCTGAGGCATTATTTTTCTATCAACGGTTTTTAGAAGTGGGTTTTCTGTACCTTGTACTATTAAGTATTCTGTGCCTTAAGGTCGATTTAACGATTTTTGAAACAAAGTTGACCTTTATGATTAAATACTATAAAAAAAATTAGGTGTGCGTTAAAGGGTTTTAAACGGAATGTCGAAATCAAAATTCAGCTATAATCCAAAAAATAAGTCGAAACTAAAATGTGTCTTTAACCGCATACCTATATTAATATGAAAAACTTAATTTAGTATAATACCTACAAATGTACAGTCAGCCACACATCAGGTTACCACAACCTGTCGAATTTCCTCAACCGATTTTCAACTTGATGTGTTTGACAGTAAAGATGGAAATCGAAAAAAGAAATTTGACAGTTTAGTATACTTTCATGTGTGGCTGTACGTACTTCCTTAATAATTTTGCGTATATTTGGAGACGTCTATCGCATCGCTGACGCGGCAGAAACTGAGCTATTTTTATGGTGATTTCTTGATATACTTTAGTCTTTTGTCTATGGGCGGCAGCAATCTCTTACCATCAGGTAATCCGTCTGTTCGTCTACCAACAATCACATAAAAAACAACGATGACTACGACCACTCTGGCATTACGAATAAGAAGAAGATACTCGTATAGTAAATAGTAAAGAGAAGACATAGCAAAATACTTGTAGTAAAATTCAGTTTTATCAATATAAACAAATATTTCAATAAACAAGTATTTCGTGTCGTCGTGTGCGTATTAAGTTTTCATTAAGGTGAGTGGTCCATTACCGGATTGTGGAGGCCGATAAGCCGTAGACACGCGACGCGTAAGAAACTTGCTTCTTTTACGACTTATTCGATAGATTCTGAAGGAACTATGTCAGTTAATAAAACTATGAATGATTTAATTATAAAGTAGCAGCCTATATACTGTCATATTGCAGGGCAAAGGCACAAAAGGCCTTCATCATAGAATTAAGTAATCGCTAATATGATGGGATTAGGCTTAATCACAACGATTGACGAATTGGTGATCATAAACCCGAGCTATCACCGAAAAATTCGAAACATACTTTCTGGTCGACCCGGGAATCAAACTCCGATATCACGGCCCGGTTCTTTAACCACTAGACCAACAGATCGTTCTAATCATGTGTCTGTCTAATCAATATATTTATAATGTGATACCTGGCAGACTAGCAGACCGATCACCTGATGGCAAGCGATTGCTGCCGCCGATAGATACCCGCAACACCCGTGGTTTGTGTGGTTGTTCTATTAATAAGTTTTTGTTCTATTGGTTTATTTTAGTTTTAACAATTATGTAAAATATATAAGTAGTATGAAACGTTGAAATTTTTTATGCGAAATTCCAAATGTCAAAGAGCAAGTTCAATATTATGATTGGTAGATTACGTGGATAAAGGGATGTAAATGTTTACAGATACACCCTGTTTATAAGAGTTATTCCGCTTGTGACAACGGCTGCTGCAACGTAGCTGAAAAGTCAAGCAGTAAGTACATACAATGTACTTAAAAATAAACGTCGCGTTAATTCCCGGTTTAGTATTTTATAGTTTTAATGCAACGCGAAAATCTAAAACCTATATAAGAGTAATTTGTCATTTTAGTGTTCCTTCTATCTTAAAAACACAAGGAGCAATGACCTTTGGACTTGGACGTTTGTAAAGTTGTTCTTAAGTTTTTTCTTTTATGAAAAAAGTTTTTAGCGTCTCTGAGAATCAGTCGGTAAACCTGTAAACTACAGATGGCATGTAGTCTGTATTATGGAGGCGTTCACCGAGCCTGGTCACTTAGTCTTATAAAAGGTACCTACCACAAAAATAGTAGATAGCAAGGAACTTAAATAAGTTCACTGGTGTTACTTACATGTATTTAACCTAGGAGTGTACTGGATACAATAGTGCTATGTCTAGAAATACACGCCACGCAGAGGCACGCTTCGGTGTGATACCACGGCCTCAGAAAATCAGCTAACTCAGTGAGTGAGAGTGCTGCAGTCACAATCCCTAATTGGCACTCCACTGGCGTTGCACGCGTCCAAGGGCAGCATGTGATCATTTACCACCAGGTGACTAGCTTACTCGTTTGCCGCGCTATCTCATAAAAATGTAATAGGTGAGTTATGTCAGACGGACAAAATCGAATCTCTTGGCAGTACACATATCCCTAGTGGCTGTCACTATTACTGTCAATTCTCGGAGTTAGGTTCGCGCGTTCTGATCATCATCATCATCAGCTATCCACACTCGTCCACAGCTGGACATAGGTCTTCCCTAATACACGCCACTGCTTTTCGGACACTTCAGCCAGCCTTCGATTGTCATCATCCCATCTTGTCGCAGAGCGTCCAACACTACGCTTATCGAGTCGCGGTCTCCACTCAAGAAATTTACGGCTACAACGGGTGCGTTCTGATATTGTTAATTAATTATTGCGAGTAAAACTGTTATTTACCTACGACTTAATGTCGTAAGGCCCAGACAACAGACACAATAGAAAATCAATTGTTTTATGCCTTTTAAAAGGCTTTTGGGTCATACGACGTTGAAATGCGTTTCATGTTGATAGTAGATAGCAAGGAACTTGAATAAGTTCACTGGCTTCCATCACATCGCAAACAAGACGAATACACTGTCAGGGTTGCCACGGACAAACTTTCAAGAAAATACCGTATTTTTTTAAAAGACCGGTGATGCATTTGTCCTTTGGTGTTGTATGTATCTACTTATCCTTGAACGACGGCAATCGCTCACCATCAGGTGATCCGTTTGCTCGTCTACCCCTGTCTTATAATGATTGCAATAGATTAGCATTTTTGATTTTACATAGATACCTACAATGTTTTTAGGGGTTTGTACCTAAAGGGTAAAAACGGTATCCAGGTGTACCTTTCTCATGAACCGTACCTATAATATAAAACATAAAAAATGGAACCTGCACGTTTTTTCACGATGTTACCCTCACCGCCAAGCAAATCATAAAAATCCAAAGGTGCCTGATCCGAATAATTCAAACTACAGTTAGGTACATCCCGTTCTTATTTACTGAGCTAATTGTTCATAATATTTGGGTATCACCATACTCACCTATATAAATCTTTAGTGACCTGGTGTACAACCCTAGCCTCAAGCGGAGGTTGGTCTTGCGGGAGCCAGCTTCGTAAGCTATGCGTATTCTCGGACCATTCAGATTTATGGGCAAACACGATGGTGTTGCTACAGTTTTCTATCATTTTGATTTAAAAACAATATATTGTTATTTAGAAAATATTCATCAAATTTATGTATACTCTGATTCATAATCATGTAAAGTAAACTGACAGATGTCAATGTGTCATCCCCAATATCCCCATACATTATCACTCAATTTGACACATGAAAAATGTCAAAATGCATAGAAACTTGTCATTTTCATCTGTCAGCTTACTTTACATGATTATGAATCAGAGTATAGTATGGGACAGCCAAGAACCGCTAGGGCAACCCCTGTACTATGAATACCAGATGACGATACTTCAGTGGGGGCGTCAACCCAGAACACCCAGACCCAAAAAAGCTTAGCAAATGTGGTTTCCTATATTGACTTGACCGGGAATCGAACGCGGTACCTTTCGCGTTTCGGACAAACGTCTTAGCCACTGTGCCATTGAGGCCATCAGTATAATCCTGCGCACATGGCTGGTCGTTAATATTGGCCGCCGTAAAATATATAGTATAATATTATAAATGCGAAAGTAACTCTGTCTGTCTGTCTGTTACTCTTTCACGCCAAAACTACTCAACGGATTTAAATGAAATTTGGTATAGAGATAATCTAGACCCTGAGAAAGAACATAGGTTATTTTTTATTGCGAAAAGGGGGTTGAAAGGGGGGGAAAAAGTTACTTTAAATACACTAAGTTTACAATAAATAGGAATAATAGTAATCGAATATCAGCTGTTGGTTTTTTTAGTTATTTTTTATTTACAGTTTCCGATGCCTGGCAACACTTGTGCCCAGTGTAGCGTATGATTTGCCACACACGCCGTTGCAGGCGTTCGTGTATGATGCGCATGAGTTATGTTCTCCTGGTAATTTACTTCAGCGGCGCAGAATTACAAATTGATATTAATGTTCTTGGGGTGAGGAGGATCGCTCTCGTCTCGTTTTACAATCAACCATCTATTTTACATTATACTAGTGGCGTGCGTTTGCACACAAAAGGCTTGACATTAGGAAGAAGTTTGATTGATGTGGAACTGCCCGAGCGCGATTCTCTTATACTGTGGTGTTTCACGCCCCATTTGGGGAGAAGTGACATTAAGATGGGCTAAAGACACAGACTTTGTAGGGAGTGAAGAAACGCACCGGGGAAAGAGCCCTTAGCAAGTACCTGGTGAGCGTCTCCCAAGATTCGGTCCGCATGACGAGACGGTAGGAAGGACCATGGGCTGGTGGAGGGACCTGTGTCTTATACTAGTGGCCCACCCCTCACTTCGTTGCGGGACAATAGTTCCACAATCTATCAATAGATGGCGGTGGGTGTTGATTGTATCGCGCTCGTGTTTTGACTTGTCGGTTTGTATTTTTTTATGTGATGGTAGCAGACGAGCAGGCGGATCACCTGATGGTAAGCAATTGCCGCCGCCCATGGACACCCGAATCCAGTGGAGTCACAAGTGCACTGCCAACCTTTTACCTATCTCCTTGCATTGTCCTTCATCAAGTGAGGGTACCGGAGGCCCAATTGAGGGGAAAAGGGGTAAAAGGGTGGTAGCGCACTTATGACACTACTGGAGTAGCAGGCGTTTATGGGCTGCGGCAATCGCTTACCGTCAGGTCTGCTCGTCTGCCATTTATCACATAAAAAAATAAAAAAGCCAGTATTATTTCAGATTTTTACCACCACTCAAAAAAGGCTTATCGGACTGTATAAAGAATTTGTAAGTAAATTCCCAAAGTAACAGCCCATAAAAAGAGTTGCCATTATCATTTAGATGAAAAATATGTAAACGGGACACAGGTACGTAACATTAAGGGCGCAGGTTGCATCCACTAGCGCCGCCGCCGTTAGAATTTGATTCTGATTTATATACTTACATTTGAAAAGCACATTTTTGCATGTAAGTAATTAACGAAGCAATTTTATATTTTTAAGATTACGAGTGTAATGCTGCTCCATTTTTTTTATTTCTTTTTTTTATTTAGAAGTTTTGATCGATTTAATTCGATCATGTCAGCTCCAGCTCCATTTTTTTAAAGCTAGAGCGAATAGGCTACTTCTGGGTAAACTTGCACCATCATAGGCTTCTAAACTTTAAGGTTCTGTATGAAGCCAAGGGCAAGCCTATTCACAATAAAAAAAGTATTCAAAATTACAAATACTTACTAAAGTGTCCATGGGCGGCGGCAATTGCTTACCATCAGGTGATCCGCCTGCTCGCCTGCTACCTATCACATAAAAAAAATCTACAGTTGCAAAAAAATTGCTTTTAAATGCGCTTAGGGGGCAACTTGGGCAGAAATTTCAAGATTTTTAAGCTGGTCAGTGTTAAAACTTAGCCTTACCAAAATATTTGTGATGATATTGTAAATGTGCTTTTGTTTAATACCTAGTAAAATAATTAATAAAAAAAAACAAATAGTGGCGCTAGTGGGCTGAACAAGGCAGATTCGCCGAATTAAAATGCCGGGGCGGTCGTTTAAAACACGGCGAAAGACTTCCTGGTATTATCCCGCTAGCTGAGTGCGAGAATTGGAGACTTTTACAGGCTGGCGGGGAAATTGTTGTATAGTATTAACTAGTGGCCCGCCCTCACTTTGCTTCGGTACCCGTAATTCAAACCAATAGATGGCGCTGTGTTCGATTACATCGCGCAAGCGTTTCGTGTTTTCGGTTTACCTATAAGCCTTGTCGTTGTCTATAGAAGTTATCCCTTTATAAATAGTATAGAAGATAGTCAACAGCATTGTCATTGAAAAGCAGGAAACTTAAATATCTCGGACATCCTAACCCGAGCCATCAAGTCATGGAATGACCTTCCAGTTCATGTGTTTCCTCCTTCGTACAATCCTGGGTTTTTAGGCGGGGCGTGAAACGGCATCTCAGCAGGCCTTCAGGGTGGGGATGACAGACTCAATTGGTACTTAGTCTGTTCTTTTGTGCTTGTCAACCTCATATTTGGATCAGCCGACATTAGGCGGAGTGAAGTCATCTTGATTGTCCTTAATTAAAAAAATAGGTATAATGCGTAACTCGAAGTATAAACTGTTGCCACGATAAAAAAGAATTGATATATATAGAGAAAAAGGAAAAGATAATTCCAGGAAGAAGAAGAACTTCTTGGCTTAAAAATCTCACGTGGAACAATAAAAGGATCGACAATCTAGTGAAGGTCGCGGGAGTCCCTTGGATGCGGGTGGCACAGAACCGATCGGTGTGGAGAACTTTGGAGGTGGTACCTATGTCCAGCAGCGGACGACTATTGGCTGAAATGATGATGATGAGAAGAACACGGTACTTAAACCATTAGACCATCAAGGCGTTAATAGTTCAAGTAAGTAGTTTCGGAAAAAAGTGGCTGTAGACCAGTGGTTCTTAACCGGTGGTCCGCGAACCACTGGTGGTCCCTGGAGGTATTCCAAGTGGTCCGCGAACACATCGTAATAAACAAGAGACGTGACGTAATGAGTCGAGTCAACACATCGTAAACGGCGCCGCCGAAGTGTGTGGTCCCTGACGCGACACAATTTTGGTAAAATGGTCCCTCATGACTTAAAGGTTAAGAACCACTGCTGTAGACGGACGAAAAGACAGACAGACACGACGAATCTAAAAAAGGTTCCGTATTTATTGGCTTCGGAACCTTAAAAAGCCTAATTTATAAAAACACAACTTCCGCGTCAGCCTACTAACACTTCTTTTCACGTAACTTTTTCGCCAACAACTTGCCGAGTTCCATAACTCGCTTGCCGCACTCTAACAGTGTTTACAACTCCTAACTCCCCTAACTCGACGCGTTCGTACCTGGGACGCGTGACTCTTGGTAAGGGGGGGCTGCCCCCCATTACTAAAGTCCTGACTTTTTAGTTTCTGCCTTATCCCTTTTGTAATAAGGTCGAGATGAATATTTTTGAAGTTGTTTAACTGAGACCTTGGGTTTTGTACTTGGCAGCGCACTTGTGACTCTACTAGTACTGCAGGTGTCTATTTTATGATATAAGGTGGCAGACGATTATTTAAACTTAAATAAAACTTTATTGGACACACATTTGTTACAATAGGCAAACTTAGTGCCCAGGGGAATTATCTATCATTAGTCTATGGGCGGCAGCAATTGCTTATCATCAGGTGATCCGTTTGCTCGACTGCCATCTATCACAAAAAAAAACGATTCACTTCAGTCAACGACAATGGATGGGTTTAGTTTTTTTTTGTTTTGTACAATAAAGAATATCTCGACTACTTCTTAGAACAGAGCTTGATGTGAAATCACTTCACTGCATTTCCAAGTAACGTATCAGCCTATATACTGTCCTACTGCAGAGCAAAGGCCTCCATCATAGGAATCAAGTCATCGCTACTACGATGGGATTAGGCTTAATCACCACGCTTGCCTAATGCGGTGCGGTGATCACAAACCCGGGCCCCAAAATACTATGACAGAAGGCTGACTGCCCACTAAAAGCTAAAAATATGTCATGTACTTACGCATGCGCATTTTATTTTTTTATGACCACCCAGAAATCCTTTATTTATTCCGGTAGTCATAAAAAAAATACCCAACCTAACCTTTCACACAAAGGGTGAACATAAAAATACCCTTGGTACCTATACAACTAAGCACAGCGCAGGCACTGCTTCACGCCGGTCTTCTGTGAGGCCGTGGTATCACTCCGGTCGAGCCCATTCATGCCAGCATGGCTCTCCCACGGTATTTGGCTACTTCTATATACCAGTAGAATTCGATCGTCAATCCTTTCAAAATATTAACCGCCATCATGGCATCCTAAATCGGCTGATTTTTGTCGCCGAAAACGGACGCATCTCGCCG
>JABMDO010000360.1:0-31354 GCA_014851415.1 Cnaphalocrocis medinalis
GACCACCCAGAAATCCTTTATTTATTCCGGTAGTCATAAAAAAAATACCCAACCTAACCTTTCACACAAAGGGTGAACATAAAAATACCCTTGGTACCTATACAACTAAGCACAGCGCAGGCACTGCTTCACGCCGGTCTTCTGTGAGGCCGTGGTATCACTCCGGTCGAGCCCATTCATGCCAGCATGGCTCTCCCACGGTATTTGGCTACTTCTATATACCAGTAGAATTCGATCGTCAATCCTTTCAAAATATTAACCGCCATCATGGCATCCTAAATCGGCTGATTTTTGTCGCCGAAAACGGACGCATCTCGCCGGACCGGTCCTTCGGGATAGAGACGCATGCGCACGAGTGACGGACGGACGATGGACGGTTAACCCTTGACGCAAAAATAAGTACACATACGTTTTTATATTTAGACTACGTTATTTAGTCTTTTACAAGGTAATTTAAGTATGTGCAGGATGAAAAATAAAAAAAATATTATAGATTTTAGGAAATTACTTGGGACAAATGTGTCCCAATATGCGACAAAGGGCATTATTTATAATTTTCTGAGGTGCTAACAATTACAGCAAAATCAAGTTTTTTCTGATATAAAAAACAAAATTCAGTAAAAGAATAACAATTTAATAAACATTTATGAATGGAACCCAGCAAAACAATTTTGGTCATGGAAGTGGATGGCAAAGCATGTTTACGGATAGAAAAATTGCCAATCATAGCCCTAGCCACAACTTGCCGGTATTCAAGTGATGAGATGCTATGCGATGTTGCATAATTCATGCCAATAAAAGCTGTTATTTCTTGGATTTCTTGCTAATGTCCACCCAGTACCCAAGAAAGGAAGTCGTGCCGATCCTTCCAACTACTGAAAATTTTGAGCTACCTAGAAGACAACGACCTCCTCAGTGATCGGCAGTACAGCTTCCGCCAGGGCCGATCTACTGGGGATCTTCTTGCGTACGCTACTCATATCTGAGGGGTTCTCGTTAGGAGAAGCCCCCGCCAGAGGAGAGCCCGACATAACCCGCCTGCTCCCCAGTAGGCGGGTATGCATAAGGCGCCGCCATTAGGCGGCGACGTCGGCCCATTGCACTCCGGGTCGGCGGCATTCCCCAGCAAAACCAAAAAAAAAGGCATTGGAGAAGCACGGCGAGGCTCTTGCAGTCTCGCTGGATATCTCCAAGGCCTTCGATAGGGTGTGGCATGACGGCCTTCTTAGCAAGATTCCAGCATACGGAATTCCTGACAGTCTTTGCCTTTGGATTTCTGACTTTCTGATGAGTCTGAAGACAGACCTGGATTTTGAGTAGATCCTAATGAACCAGGTGGCTCAATTATAGCTTCAGAAAATCCAGCTTGCATGTCCTCTAATAAAAATGACTGGTCTTCGTCATCTAAAGTGAGTGCATCTTCAGTGTCACTAGTTTCAGCCATAAGATATTCCTCGACTTCGCAATCAGTCCACAGAGTACATTGTATTCAATCAGTCAAACGAAAATCCTATTTCCTTTGCGTGCCTAAAACAAATAAATTGAGTGTTTAGACCGTATGTACAATCACAGAACATGCATAAAACGTTAGGGTAAAATATTAATAAAATTGGCCTTTTACGCATATTGGGACAATGACGTCCCCTACTTATAATTTCATATTTTAGTAACTAAAATGTTACTAATTACGATAACTACTAATACAAACATAATTAATACTTACCATTCTTATAAATTATTCACTAAACAGTCACTGAATGGAGCAAAAATGTATTTTTATTACTTCAGAAAAAAGTCACAGAAGCGCGGCAAACTACTCAAAAGTAATGTGACGTTTTTGTTTTGTTTTTTCGCGCCCAGAGCTACCAATCACAAAAAAAAATCAAAATACGTTCGGAAACAATAAGCATACGTTTAAATTAGGTCCGAATAATGCTTTGTTTAGAAATAAACACAAATTATATTTTAGGGACAGTGGTGTCCCTTTTACGTCAAAGGGTTAACGGAATGATTTTGAACGAGATGGTTTCGGTCTCGATTTGTTGACAGAATACCTATTTATGGTTAGCAGCTCGTACAGTCACTTCAAAATATGTTCACTTTAGGACCTGTCACAATACATAATGTGTATAAGAAAGTCGAAGTCGTTCTTACTTCTCATACATAATGTATTGTGACAAGGTCCTAAAGTGTAAATATTTTTGAAATTGACTGCCTACTAAGTGTTTCGCTTCTTCTTTCTTAATACGAACTGCTAAGGAATAGAACACTTACTTGCCGGCTTCTGTATTTCCAGAGAGCTACAATTTGGGTGTCTTTAAGGCGAGAGTGAATAGGCTTCTTCTGGAAAGCACGCTACATCTTAGACCTCATTGTCACTCTCCATAAGGTGAGATGAGGTCAAGTGCAAACCCATTTAACATAAAAAAATGCCCTGCCCTGGCCTGGCCTTATACTGACCGGATGTCGCATTTGGTAGTGACCCTGCCTTATACGCCAAAGGTCGTGGGTTCGATCCCCACCCTGGACAAACAAATTCGTGTGATGAACACTTGTGTTTGTTCAGTGTCTGGGTGTAATAAATGTTTAAGTATTATAATTGTCCTCTGTTTCTGATATCTGTAACCAAGTGCTTAAGCTACTTAGTACGGAGTCAGGTCAATGCGAGATGTTGTGTGCAAATTTATTTATTTAATTCATTCATTCATTCAAGCGCCCTGTTGGTCTAGTGGTTTAAGTACCGGGCCGTGGTCTCGGGGTCCCGGGTTCGATTCCCGGGTCGAGCAAAAGCTCGGGTTTGTGATCACCGCACCGCATTAGGCAAGCGTGGTGATTAGGCCTAATCCAATCATAGTAGCGATAACTTGATTTCTATGATGGAGGCCTTTGCCCTGCAGTGGGACAGTATATAGGCTGATACTGTACTTTACTTTCATTCAAACATGGACGCCTATTCCTATTGCTAGCAACACCCACCCACGCTAAGGGGCCTTGATCTATTTCCGTCCATCGAATGTTACGCTTAAAGTTTGCAGTGTGCTACACGTAACCCCGTACCTCTGATCATACATTGTATAGATACAATTCCATATTGAAAGCGTTTGAAGCGATCTCAACAGCGCTACCATTAATAGTCAAACCAGAATAATCATATTTACAGAACTTATACACAGAACTTACAAATCGTTTAACATTTAAAAAATTAAAACTTTATATTTTAGATATGTAATATTTACATGTACAGTGGCCAGCACATCAAGTTACTACAATCTGTCAAATTTCCTCAGTTGATATTGACCAAACACGTTTGACATAAAAGTGAGGTTCGATTGAAGAAATTTGACAGATTGTAGTAACTTGATGTGGCAGCCACCGTACAAAGTAAAGTATCGGCCTATATACTGTCCCACCTGCAGGGCAAAGGCCTCCATGATAGAATCAAGTCATCGCTACTATGACGGTATTAGGCTTATATGTCACCTATATAGTTATTTAAGTATTATATTTTGTTTCCTCTGTCGTCTGATATATGTAAAATAAGTGCTTAAGCTACTTAGTACGGAGTCAGGTCAATGTATGAGATGTTGTGTGAATTTATTATATTACTACTGGCCCGCTCTCACTTCGCTTCGAGACCGTAGTTCAAAAATTAACCAATAGATGGCGCTGAGCGTTGATTACATCGCGCTAGTGTTTGGTGTTTTCGGCTAACCTATACTCGTAAGCCTTGTCGCGATGTTGTTGTCTATAAATAGCAGTTATCATACTATTTATAAAGGGATAACTTCTTTAGACAACGACAAGGCTTACACGCTGATTATACAATAATTTCTCTAAGACTATTTGTTATTCCATTTGTCCTTTAAAGTAATAGTGATTATACAACTGTAATAATTTCACCACTATCATGAATTAATTATCATCTGTTAACGTACGCCAAGCTTCATATCTACAAATGGCTGCTATCAAAAGGCCATAGGCCAAAGGTCTGACTGTACAGTCATAGAGAATGGAATTTTTGGTCCATTGATAAGTTGAAATGTTGTTGACCTCTGAATAAAAGTAAGTATCAGCACAAAATAATTACACACAGAAGTTAGACTTTGACCTGATTTTTGAATTAGAAGAGTTCGTTGACATATTGCTAGGTTGTTGCCCGGCATGAGTACATAAGCGCGCGGCCTCTACCATAGACCTCGACAGTTTGACAATCTTATGTCATAAGTTAGGATTAATGTAGTCGAAAAGGCGTTTTTGTGCGCATGCGTGAGTACATGACATATTTTTGCTCTTTGGGCAGTCAGCCTTCTCTGTCAATATGTTTTTGTGGTATTAGTCTATGTCCCACTACAGGGCAAAGGCCTTATTAATAAAAATCACTTATTGCAAATTTCCATGAATTTTCATTACTTACACTAGCGTAAAATAGTTGCGTATGTCTAGGTAGCCGGCGTTCTAAGTCTAATCATTCTGTGACTGTTCAGAGGTCGCAAAAGTATGTTTCGAAATTATCGAATATAGATCGAGTTTGGATCACCGCACCGCATAGGCAAGCGTGGTGATTAGCCTAATCCCATCATAGTAGCGATGACTTGATTTCTATAGTTTATTTATATTTTGCGGTGACATACCTATCAACCTAACCTTACCCCTTCAATAACCACAAAGGCCCATACACACAACAGCATCTGACAATAGGCTCAGCCTCCAGACTTATAATGCGCGCACTTGTGACATCAACATGACCGCATCGCCAATTGCCGGCAAGGTCGGCCCGCTATCAGGCGAATTTAGTTTAGTACTTTCATGACGCGCTCATCCGCAATCTTTCTGCTGATGTGTAATACTGGATTTTGTACTTGCTTATTTCTTTTTTAATTGGGTATTTGACTAATCTCGATGTAGTAAAAAATATTGATACTCTATCAAAATATTGGTAAATAAGAACCAATGGCCAACATTTTCAGTTAAAAATATAACGTCTAGCTGGTTTTGTGAGCATTCAAAGTTTCATGGGCAAGTCCATTTTTAAAGTATAAAATTAAAAAAATATATATATCATTGAACTGCCCGTAATTTTCCACCAACTTTTATTATAAAACCATTTACTTAAACGACACATTTATAGCTACCAAACAAAATTTACTAGACGCGCGAGAAGTTTAAGATATGACATCACAATTCAATAGCCATTTGTATAGAGCGTTATTGGGCTTGCCCAAAATATGTGCTCTTAAAGTTGTGATATCTCAGTTAATTCAAATGAGAATCAAGTGATTCTTTCAACGATGTTTCTTAAATAGAGGCGTCTTTTGATAAACACAAAAAAAATTTAGTCAAATACCCAAGTATGCTCAAGTATGTGCGCAAACACAGATGCACTATATTCCCTTACCCTCTGAATGGGACATCAGTGTGATACGACCGATGAGGGATCGGCGCAGGCATCTTGACGTACTTTCCGAGGCACAGGGGTACAAGACCGCCAACTTCCAGACTTCGGATTGATACTGAGAATTTCGGAACAGAAAAACTCAGGTACAAATTCTTGGCCGGACCTATAAATATAATCATCATCATCATCACCATTCAGCCAATAGACGTCCACTGCTGGACATAGGCCTCCCCCAAGTTCTCCACACAGATCGGTCCTGTGCCACCCGCATCCAATGGCCTCCACTCAAGGACCTTTCCACCCCAACGGCCGTCTGTTCTCCTCGCAATGTGCCCTGCCCATTGCCACTTCAGCCACGCATTCTTTGGGCTATGTCCGTTAATATAATATTATTGCTTATAATATCGAGACCAAGATTCCGCGCAGACTAAAAACTTTTAATCGTCCGATAGTTTGGTCGGCTTAATCAGTATGAAGATGTATGCAGGTGCGCACATAACAGTGAATCAGTATCGGCCGATAAATAGTTTGATGCGTACGAACCGGCCAACCCGATTAAAATATCGGCCGATAGTAAGTCCGTAGTCTGCGGGGACTCTAAAGCCCTACTAGTTTGTATTGGACATGAAAACCACCATACCAAGGCCCATGTCGGATTTGGTTATTAGAGCGTGTCGAGTACAATAGGCCCGCCCATTTGTTACCAATGAGTGTCATTCATTCAAATAGTTTGCTCATTTATTGTAGGCAAGAATGTTGGGGGGTTAAAGTCGGTGAATGGATTATAGAGCAATAGGATTTTCGGAAGTCTTTCGTGTTGTGTGAATCAAGGAGAGGAAAAAAGACTTCAGGTCTTTCCTACAGCTCTGTTTTGACATCAAGGTCCGTCTATTTGTTCCCAATTAATGTTATTAATTCAAATAGTTTGTTCATTTATTGTGGGCAAGAGTGTTGGGGGGTTCAAGTCGGTGAATGGATTATAGAGCAATAGGATTTTGGAAAATTTTCGTGTTATATTGAATCAAGGAGAGGAAAAATAACTTCAGATCTTTCGTAAAGCTCTGTTTATGACATCAAGGTCCGTCTATTTGTTACCAATCAATGTCATTCATTCAAATAGTTTGCTCATTTATTGTGGACAGAGGGTTCGGGGGTTAAAGTCGGCGAATGGATCATAGAGCAATAGGATTTTTCGAAATCTTTGTATTCGTTGAGTCGAGGTGTGCTAAAAGAAGAAGTGCTAAGTCTCATTTAAGTCTTTTCTACAGCTGTTTTTGATATGATATTTTTGGGAAATCTTTGGGTTTATGTCAAGTCCCTTGACTTGAGAGAACTTTAAAAATAGTTATATTGCGAGGAGAACCGAGGGCCGTTGGGGTGGAAAGGTCGTTGAGTGGAGAGGCTGCAGCCGTGGCAGGGTTCCCACCGACGATCTAGTGAAGGTCGCGGGAGTCCTTGATGCGGGTGACACAGGACCGTTGTATGGAGAACTTTGGAAAGGCCTATCCAGCAGTGGCGTCTATTGGCTGAAATGATGTTGAAGCGTATTGTACAGCTTAATATGCAGAGTTAACTCCCGTTTTAATATTTAAACGTTTCCACCAAGTTCGAACCGACAATTCTCTTGTTTACGATCGTAGCGTGGGATGAGCCAATCGGTTTATCTTCGTCTGAGGGTGTCAATGAATCTGTACAGAATCTTGGCAGAGTATTAAGAAGTTCAGTCAATTGATTCAATTAAAACTCTTAGTTTAGCCGTTGCGAGGATAATTGGCGATTGGAGGGCTGAGGTTTGTGGGTGTGGTAATTTACTGATATTGATTGGTTCAATTTGAGAGGTCAATCGTTGATCTTGGTGTATGACCGGTTACGAGTGATCACCACGACATATTAAGTAGTAATGTTGATATTGAATGAATGAATGAAATACTTTTTATTGCACACAAACAGAGGTATAAAAACTTAAAACTAGTTATTACAGGAGTAATGTTTAACAAAGACTATATATTAAACTAGCGGACGCCCGCGACTTCGTCCGCGTGGAAAAGTAACTTTTTACCCCCTTTTAACCTCTTACAACCCCCTTTTCGCAATAAAAAGTAGCCTATGTTCTTTCTCAGGGTCTAGATCATCTGTATACCAAATTTCATTTAAATCCGTTGAGTAGTTTTGGCGTGAAAGAGTAACAGACAGACAGAGTTACTTTCGCATTTATAATATTAGTATGGAAGTATGGATGGAGATTATATTAACATACAGATGCGACAATCGGTTGTAGTTTGGTTTGTTACCTACGCGCTCTCTGAGCGCACTCACCATGTAAGCAGAAGTTTAAGAGCACTTTACAAATGTAAAAGAAGTGCAACCGCTAATGCGATTCGCTATGCAGCCGGTGCATAATGCGACGTCGTTAGCGTCACCGGGAAATGACGCAAATTAATGTAAACATACAGATGCGATAGTTGGTAGGTTGTAGTTTTTTTTGTTACCTACAATCCCACTAAGTATCGATGTATGTTTGCTCCTCTTTCACGCAAAAAATATTGAATGGATTTTAATGACACTGTATAATAATGAAGCTTATACATCAGAATAACACATAGACTACAATTTTAAAATTAATTGTGTGTGGATTGTCCAAAATATGACGGTAAGTGTCAATAATTAACTCCACGCGTACGAAGTCGCGGGGCGGTCTCTAGTTGTACAGACAGACACACCAGGTTACTACAATCTGTCCAAATTCCCTAAGTTGATATTGAATTAATTGAATACAGATGCGACAGTCCGTTGTAGTTCAGTTTGTTGCCTACGCATAAATTGGGGGCACCTTGCAAATGTACGCACAAGTTTAAGTGCACCCTACAGCTCCGGTAGCCGCAATCACTCGACAACACATAGCGCAGGAGGCTTCACACCGGTCATCTGTGAGGCCATGGTACACTCCAGTCGAGCCGGCTAAGTCATGCCGAAGTGTTGCTCTTCCACGGTTAATCTTTTGCTTTGATTTTCTTGGTTTTGTCGTAACAGTATTTTGCTGAGGTATACAGATAGTTTATTATGACAAAAATTTCAACAATTTTGGCGTTGTGCCCACGACAGAAGAATGACCGGAGATCTTTGCAATTAATAATAATTGTACACAATAACAGTCTGGCCTACGCTAGACGTCTAAATTGGTGTAATATGATAGCTACTGTTTTAATACCATACCAGCCAGCGTAGTAAACTGGCTCAGCGACCCGAAGTGGATGTTGGCCTCCGCCACGAGAATTCATACTTAATTTACGCTACTTACGGTCGGTTTCTGAATTGAGAATTTGAAGTTAAGCACTACTTAAGTACAAACTTTGACATTTGATGTATGACTCAACTGTCAACCTAACCTTGTATATTAGATAATTTTGTGTTGTGGCAACACTCTCATAATAGTTGTAGTACGATGTGGCTAAACGTCGCCAGCCTTATTGAAGAACGTATCTCAATGACAATGCGCCTGATCGTTGAACCGCCGCATTTCAAAACGGCCCTGTGTTGGAAAACAGCTAGGCGTAATGTAATACGGCGGATTATACGATCCGGCTGCCACATATCCACCGTATGTTACTGTGTCATACTGTTCACACATGCTAGTGGAGTTACAGCCTAAAGTTGTTTAATTAAGAATGTCTCCCTATAACGAAACCACTGTATCTCTGTTTTGTGTGACAAATAAATAAATAAATAAATAAATAATCGTCTACCTTTTAAAAATTATCTAATAGAAATCTCCATTTAGGCATTAAACTAGTAACTAAGGGACGTTATCCCTCTGTACCCCGTCTGGTCTACGCCAGACGCCGTCAAGTCTCAATCGATGGTGTTTTTTATGAGTTTGCGTTGGCAGCCATGGCGGGGAGGGGCTAGGCTTGCCAACATTGTGCAAAGAAATTGCGGGACTAAGCAAATATAGTTGCCCTACGGTTGGTTATTTGGCTCCCGTGCTTTTAAGTAAATGAAACGTTTAAGACATATCCACATTTCTTTAATCTGTACTATTTATGATGAAACCGGAAAACCTTTTATACTCACTGAAAAGGCAAAACACAAGCGCGATTCAACTAACGCCCAGCGCCATGGGTAGACAGTGGAAATGTTAATCTCCACCCCTTCAACTATCTCCACTTAAAAAATCACGTCAATTCGTCGCTCCGTTTTGCCGTGAAAGAAAGACCTTCCCATTTATAATGTTAGTATGGATGGGGCTACCATACTCTATGATGTAAGCATTAGTGGCGCCTTCAATTAATTTCAAGACTATGCATTGTGGCTTATCGTTATAATTGGCCCCGTAGCCGAATATCGGTTTTTTTTATGTGATAGGTAGCAGATGAGCAGGCGGATCACCTGATGGTAAGCAATTGCCGCCGCTCATGGACACCTGCAACACCAGTGGAGTCACAAGTGCGCTGCTAACCTTTTATCCCCTTCCCCCTTCGGCTTCGGTTGGAGGATTTTCCTGAATATCCCGGATAGTAGACCACCCTACATTCGGGGTTGGTACCTAGGGTATATTAATGAGGGTAGTTTTGTGAAAGCTCGACGTTTTCCGTTATTTTTCATTTTTATACGAAGGGGGTAGAGGGGGAGACTTGTTTTTAGTGTGATTGGTTAAATTATAAATGGAAAGGGGGTTTTAGACTGGTAATGGGGTAGATTTAGTTTTTATAAAACTAGGGGTTTTTTTTGTATGGTAGTGATTAATTTTTGATTGCAGTGTCGTCAACTGGTTTGTAAAAAATATCGTTTTGTGGGATAGGTGGCAGACGAGCAGACGATCCGAACAATCACCTGATGGTAAGCGATTACCGCCGCCCATAGACACCTGCCACACCAGTAAAAACACATTTACGCTGCCGACTTCAACCCCCTTTCCCTCAATTGGGCCTCCGGTACCCTCACTCACTCGGCGAAACGCAGCACAGGTGCTGCTTCACGCCGATTTTCTGTGAAGCAGTGGAGTCGCTCACTGCCTGCCACCAAGAAGGCAAACGAGCAAGCGGGTCACCTGATGGTTAGTGAACACCGCCGCCCATGGACATCAGCTACACCAGAAGGAGTGCGGATGCGTTGCCGGCCCTTTAGGAAGGTATAGGCTCGTTTCTTGAAGATTTGGATGTCGTACCGGTTCGGAATACCGCTGCGGGAAGTTGAATGAATTGCTTGTTTGCCACCATAGTAGTATAAAAAACTCAAGTTTCAACTGTCTTGTACCAACTCTCCCCAATACCAGGGAAAGCCTACCCCTTTGTGTCGCATTGCGGTCTACCAAGTTTTCAAGTATCGACTTTATGTTGAGTATAATAAAGGCGAGTTTACGTTGACAATTAATTATACAGAACATAAAATGCAGCTCGTTAGTGAAATTACCTCCTTGTTCGTGGTTTTCCTTGATTAGTGGTTTTTTTATGTGATAGGTGGCAGACGAGCAGACGGATCACCTGATGATAAGCGCTTGCCGCCCATAGACACCAGCAACACTAGTAGAGTCACAAGCGTGCTGCCAACCTTATACTCCCTTCCCCGTTTCGCTCGATTAGACCTCCGTTCCGTTACCCTCAATCACTCGGCGAAAGGTCGTGGTGTCACTACGGACGAGCCGGCCCATTCATGCGGATGCGTGGCTCTCCCGCTCTGAATCTCGGTTATTGCAACTAAAAAATAAAAACTTTTAGTAAAAGCACAATGACTTGCTTGTTAAAGTTCGAACCGGGGATCATAAACGGAGTCATTAAAATAAGTTGCAATTACAAGACTCTACGTATGATTTTTCACTCTTGATAGCCCAAATACCTACCATCACCACCTAGCCACCTACCACCTGTATACCTGATACCACCTTCTCCTTTCTACCACCGGACAATGCGGAAGACGAAAGGAATACACCCTTACACTGTGGAAGTTCCACCAGCTCGTATTAAGCGTTTCGCTTCTTACTTAGTACGAACTGCTAAGGAATGGAACAACTTGCCGGCTTCTGTATTTCCAGAGAGCTACAATTTGGGTGTCTTTAAGTCAAGAGTGAATAGGCTTCTTCTGGGAAAGCACGCTACATCTTAGACCTCATTGTCACTCTCCATCAGGTGAGATGAGGTCAAGTGCAAACCCATCTTATATAAAAAAAAATAGGTTCATTACAACAACCATCATTAAAATCACACTAGTCCTGCCCCAACAACGGACAACAGTACAATGAAAATAACGAATTCCAAATTCGAATTGTGAATTCAAAGTGCGAATCGCGACGCCATCTTCCCGCGCCGGCGCCGCTTCCGGTGCGAGCGTCCCCAATTGGACGCGTCCTGCGGAACGTTGTTTCCGGAACTGCGCGCGCAGGTTGGGATATAGGGAGGTTTGGAGTGGGTTACTAGGTGAGGTTTGTAACCTTGATTTGTGATCAGACCTGACTCCGTACTAAGTAACTTATCCATCCATCATAGGAATCAAGTCATCGCTACTGATGGGATTAGGCTTATGACGAGCGGTGATCACAAACTCTGTGTTCGAAAATTTCGAAACGCCCGATGATCTAATGGTTTAAATACCGGGTTGTGATCTCGGGGTCCCGGGTAAAAAAAAACACGAAATACATAAATAAATGTATTTATTTGCATAGGTACGGTGGCCAGCACATCAAGTTACTACAATCTGTCAAATTTCTTCAATCGAACCTCACTTTTATGTCAAACGTGTTTGGTTCAATATCAACTGAGGAAATTTGACAGATTGTAGTAACTTGATGTGCTGGCCACTGTACCTACTAAGTGTACAACAACCGGGAGCAGAAGGGGCTCACACAATATAATTAACCGAATTCACATGCAAATTATACCAGATCCAAATCATAATGGTTATACTATGAATCACTGCAAATAGCATCCAAGGTCTTATAGCTCATAATGACATAATGTTTGATTTACTAATTACGACCCACGTAGAAGGTTGGCTGGCCAATATGATGTCATGTCTCACTACACTAAACTGGAATGTAATTAAAACAACTTCAATAAAAAATAAACAAAGTATAATGTATACTATTTATAAAGAAATAACTTCTATAGACAACGACAAGGCTTATAGGTAAACCGAAAACACGAGACGCTTGCGCGATGTAATTTAGCACAGCGCCATCTATTGGTTCATTTCTGAATTACGGTCCCGTAGCGAAGTGAGATCGGGTCACTAGTAGATCCATAGAATTCATAAATAAATAAAATAAATAGAGACAACATTACATAAATTGTCCTGGTCCCACAATAAGGTTTACTCTTGTGCTATGGAAACCAGAAACAACGAAGGAGCCACAAACACCCAGACCCAACACAAATATCTGTTAAAAATAACAATTCTCATACCCTTGCCTTTGCATGGAACAACTTGCCGGCTTCTGTTTTCCCCGAGGACTACAATTTGGGTGTCTTTAAGTCGAGAGTGAATATGCTTCTTCTGGGAAAGCACGTTACATCTTAGACCTCATTGTCACTCTCCATCAGGTGAGATGAGGTCAAGTGCAAACCCATCTTATATGAAAAAAAAAACCCTATATTTCGGCGACCAATCTTAAAGAATCAGCCTCGTCATAGTATACAGCGTGGGAATCGAACCCACGACCTTTGGCGTATGAGGCAGGGTCACTAACAAATGCGCCATCCGGCCAGATGGGAGAGCCACGCTTCGACATGAATGTAGGGATGTTGGAAATGCAATAAAGTATCGATATATATTGTATCGGTAATTTTTGAACATATCAATATCGATCTTGATATTTTTATTTAAAAATATCGATATATCGGTGTGATAGCAAAAAAAAATATTTGGCCTAATCTACTTCAATCATCTTACATTACTAGATAAATACTAATCAATAGACATCATTTTTAATTTTTTAAATCAAGGACAACAATAAAAAATATTGTTGCCAACTTAAAAGTCAACTTAAGTACCAAATTAAAACGCATTAAATCGAGTCGACCAAAGACAAAAAAAATTTAATTTGTTAAAAAATTTTAGTATAAAAAAGTATTCTTTTTTAGGAATTTTTAATTATAAAAAATATCGATTTTTATACCTTTTCAATACTTGTAATTTTATATCGATACCTCGATATATCGAAACATTAAATATCGCTCAAAAATATCGATACATTGAAAAAATAATATTGATATATCGATGTATCGATATTTTTTCGACGAGCCTACATGAATGGGCTGGCTCCACCGGAGTGATACCACGGCAAACAGCCATAGTGAAACGATCAAACCCAACTCGTTCGAACACAGACAACATTTCGTAATGTAAATGCAATCAAGCCATTAGCAAGAGTAAAAGCGTGACTCGTAAATGGCAGACGGCGCCGGGTCGCATTATAGTGCGCGGCGGGAACGCGGAAAAGTGCGGGGAAAAGTTAAATGTTAGGTATGATCGTGGGAGAGCCACGCTTCGGCATAAATGGGCCGGCTCGACCGGAGTGATACCACTGCCTAGCAAGAGTAAAAGCGTGACTCGTAATTGGCAGACGGCGCCGGGTCGCATTATAGTGCGCGGCGGAAACGCGGAAAAGTGCGGGGAAAAGTTAACTGTCAGGTATGATCGTGGGAGAGCCACGCTTCGGCATGAATGGGCCGGAATGGTACCATAGCCTCACAGAAAAGCGGCGTGAAGCAGCCCCTGTGCTGTGTGGTGAGTGGGTAAGTACCTCTTACTTAGTACTGGGTACTTGTGACACCATTGGTGTTGCAGATGTCCATGGGCGGCGGTAATCGTTTACCATCAGGTGATCCATCGGCTCGTTTGCCACCTATATCTATACTATTTATAAAGAAATATAAAGAGATAACTTCTATAGACAACGACAAGGCTTATAGGTAAACCGAAAACACGAAACGCTTGCGCGAGGTAATCGGACACAGCGCCATCTATTGGTTCATTTCTGAATTACGGTCCCGAAGCGAAATGAGGACGGGCCACTAGTAAATAATAAATAAAAAAAAAACAAATTTACTTCATTTCAGATAGTGACATACCTAATTATTGTCAATTATAAATAGTTTTCGATAATGTTACTCCATACCAGAATACAGAACACTTATGAATGTCAAATTAATAATAATTTACCGCTGGTTCGGAATGTCGATTTCTACTGAGATAGTCATAAAACAATAATACTACCAGCTAAAAGTACTATATCACGTTGCCGATTCGTCCCGTCTGTCTATCTGTCTGCATTTTAACGACACAATTACGCATTGTATACGAGCTGATAATGGGTCGTATGGAATACATTACTAAGTTGTGACGTCACTTGTATACTGGCCTACAGTTACGGCAAGGTCCATTGTTAGAGCTTGGTACTTGGCCAATTGTATAGGAGGCCAATTCTCGACTTCATGGAAAGAATAGACCAATAGGAGAACAAGATAAGGAATGTCGACTGTAATATGTGTTCTCCTATTGGTAATGCGTTTCATAAAGTCGACTCGACATACAAGGCGAAAACCGAAAATTGGTCTCCAGTAGACCTAACATGCGCACCGCGACGAAATTTCTATCCCGCATCCTTCTATCCCGCTCATCGCTCAGTCAGGTGAGCGAGAAGCAACTTGCGCCGACAAAATACGAGTGGCGACAAAATTATCTCGTGGCGCGCATGTTAGCCGGACAGGACTTAAGAATTTTTGATTGTAGGCCAGTGGCCATAATGGTGAGCGAAGGTAAGCTCATTTGTTAACTGGCCGGATGGCGCATATGGTAGTGACCCTGCCTCATACGCCAAAGGTCGTGGGTTCGATCCCCACCCTGGACAAACATTCGTTTGTGCGCAAAATAATGACCGCTATTCTTTAGTGCCGCCAGCAAGCCACTGCGCTATAAGGTATTACAGAATATATTGGGCAAACGAGGCATCGCGCATCGACTCTTGCGCAGCCTACGTAAGGCTGCGTAAGGCAGAGGAAGCTAAAGGGCGAGTGAGTCACGGGGGCAACGAACCGGCGTGGGCGCCGCAGGCTTTGGTTGGCCACAGTGAGTGTGGAGACAGTGAGGCTGTAGGCTTTCCTACAAAGTACTTAGGACTTCACTTTTTTTTATGTGATAGGTAGCAGACGAGCAGGCGGATCACCTGATGGTAAGCAATTGCCGCCGCCCAAGTACACATGCAACACCAGTGGAGTCACAAGTGCGCTGCTAACCTTTTATCCCCTTCTCCCCCGATGGGCCTCCGGTACCCTCACTCACTCGGCGAAACACAGCACAGGAGCTGCTTCACGCCGGTTTTCTGTGAGGCAGTGGTATCACTCCGGTCGAGCCGGCCCATTCATGCCGAAGCATGGCTCTCCCACAGTTAACTTAGACACAAACTGTTTTTTTTATACACTTTTGCGCAGCCTAGACCAGACACAAACTGTTTATTACAAATACAGGGTGTATCTGTGAACATTTACATCCCTTTAACTACGTGTTCTATCAACCACTCTGAACGTTTGTTCAACAACAACTTTCCAAATTCTTCGAAAAAATTTTCGCCTCCCCATACAAAATGACCAAGTCACGTGACCGACTCTGTATGGAAAGATGAAGATTTTTTATGCGAATTTTCAAAAGTCATAGTACAAATGTTGTTCAGAACGGTTGGTGAAACACGTGGTTAAAGGGATGTGAATGTTCACAGATACAAAATATTTATTCAGTTTCTTGAAATAGTATTGATAAAAGGTTTTGAATCTCCTTTTAAGCAAGTGCGTTGCTTGTGTTAAGAGAAACCGCTCTTATGTAAACACTCTATTCAAAGTAGCCTACGGTCGTCTACGGCACTGTGTCAAACCGATCAACCGTAACATCGCCAATCAATTTGCACTCTCACACCCACGACGTAAAGCTCCTTTTCCATACAAACTATTTATATACTTAGCAAGTTATAGTAATAAACTTGCTTATTGAAGAAATGGATAGAAATGATATAAAATTGTATATTTTGTTATCCAGTAGTGTTACGAAGTGGTAGAATGCTTCGATTAGGGATGTTACGGAGCATCGGTTCCGGTTCCCTTAAGTCGGAACTTTCGATTACTATTCTACTTTCGGTTCCGACTCCGGCTCCGATATTTTTTAATCGGAGGTTTGAATCGGAGGTCGAAGCATAGATAGCGGGCGAGTGCGGCGGCGTGTGTCGACCGACTGTTATGATTCGATTGGAAATATGCCATATTGTTAATTTTTTATGTTTTATGTTAGGTACAACTGAAACTAGAAAAAAAAAATAATGTTTATTTGTCCTTAAATATAATTCTCTCTCATGTCACCCTGCTTCCATTCCGATTCCGACTCCGGTTCCGATTCCGATAAAGAGAATTTAAAAACTCCGATTCCGGCTTCGGTTCCGATAAAACTACTATCGTTACATCCCTGGCTTCGATGATAAGGGATCAGATAACATTATAATACCAGGACTATCGTGTTTCATTAACATTGGACAGGCCGCATGGCATTTGGTAGTGACCCTGCCTCATACGCCAAGGGTCGTGGGTTCGATCCCCACCCTGGACAAACATTCGTGTGATGAACACTTGTGTTTGTTCAGTGTCTGCGTGTTATGATTTAAGTTTATATTTGTGATCCTCATTCCTCTGTTGTCTGATATCTGTAACACAAGTGCTTAAAAGGTACTTAGTACGAAGTCACATCAATGTATAGGATGCTATTTTACTAAATAAATATACATACATATACAGTTAATCATACCTATATCTATCATCATAACAGCATTCCATCGGTAAACAACATATTTATTCATATCATTGAGGAAAGTGTGACCAAGTACGTACAGTCATACAAATGTATAAATTATTGTGTGTATGTTTGCATAATCTATGGCCATGTAAATTGTATGTGGCCGAGAATACGGATTCTGAATACATAAATAAATAAAATATATTCACACACAACATACATCGATCTGACTCTGTACTAAGTAGATTATAATTAACACAGGGAACACAAATTAATACTTAAATACATACAGGGTGTTTTCAAAGTGAATTTCCAAAAGTCATTTAACAAATTAATGTTATTCAGAATGGTTAGTAGAACACGTGGTTAGAGATGTAAATGTTAACAGACGAGATGACGGACGACCTGATGGTAAGCGATTGCCGCGACACACGATATCTAATATCTTGGATGTCCAAGCATTTTTTTATGTGATAGGTGGCAGACGAGCAGACGGTTACCTGATGGTATGCGATTAATCCGTAATAACATCCACGTACTTGTCTGATCGGTAAATCCTAACTAATATTATAAATGCGAAAGTAACTCTGTCTGTCTGTCTATCCGTCTGTCTGTCTGTCTGTTACTCTTTCACGCCAAAACTACTGAACGGATTTAAATGAAATTTGGTATACAGATGATCTAGACCCTGAGAAAGAACATAGGCTACTATTTATTGCGAAAAGGGGATTGTAAGGGGTTAAAAGGGGGGTAAAAAGTTACTTTTCCCCGCGGACGAAGTCGCGGGCGGCCGCTAGTTGGTTACGAAATATCAGTACGAACTATGAAGATGTACTTTGGTGTATGATTATAATCTAGCCATTGGAATTTGAGCTCTATCGACGCGGAAGGCGTGGTAGGAAATAGTCCAAGAGCGGTGACCTCACACGGTTCATAATGCTAATTGATGTAATTAGTATCACACAAGGTGGCAAGGTATGGGGGGGGCGTTATGGGGGGTCGATTTGTAAGGCTTTTTATGGTTGAGAGAACATTGAGGTCGTGTGTCTATAAATAAAGTGAAGCTTTCGTTTTGTATGAACAAAAGTAGAGTAAAGTAGAAGTATCAGTCCCTACTACTACGATGGGATTAAGCTTAACCACCACGCTTGCCTAATGAAAGAAAGAAGAGAAGAAAGAAAATACATTTATTGACCATCACAAAATACAGAACAGAACACATACAGTGTCTCTATTTCGGTTAGACAAATGCTCCCAACTCCCAAAAAATATGTGACTGATTAATTAATTGTCACTCTATATAATATATACATATTATGTCGCTGATAACTGTCAGCGTGGTGTTTGTGGTGGTGTGGTGAAATAGGGGCCCGATTGTCCTAGGATAAATGTTAGCTTTTTTTAAATTTATCAGTTTTTTTATAAATTTATTCAATAAATGTATTAATTTCCGGGGACAGAATTCTTTACTCAAATACTTTCTCCTGACAATACCATAAAAAGATCCTAATACAATTCGGCCGTTGTGTCTCTATTTCGGTTAGACAAATGCTCCGGACCGCTCTAATATATGTTATTGGCCGTAATCCGACTCCGCCCGTGTTGGCCGTTTGAAATACTGTATGCTAATGGTGATTTATTTGGAAGGGTTAATTCGGTTGGACTGTTTGAACTTTATTATTATGGACGTGATAGTTTAGCTGGGCTGTTAGTTTTGGTTGCTTAATTAGTTGTAAAAGGTTTTAATGTCGAAGTAGAGCACGGTTTCGCCAAGTGAGTAAGGGTGCCGGAGGCTCGGGGGACTAAGGTGCATCGACCTCCCCGAGTGGCCCTTTCAGTTGTATTTTTGCCTCTGTGGTGGGGGCTGCAATTGAAAGGGTCCGGTGTCCCCCGGGCAACGGCGGGTGGTGATGCGCCCACATTGCCACTCGCCGGCTAACGGATGCACACATCCGGCGGACCGACCCCGACGCTGCGGATCGCGCTCAGCGCACACCGCTCCGGGGTCCTAGTTGTCGCGCCGAGGGTTGGAGGACCGACCTCTTCTTGTGGACAGTAGCGCACTAGGGCCGGGCACGGAGGCTGCCTTCGTACCAGGGCCCCCTTTCTGCCGTGGGTTGGCGCTAGGGGGCATGGCACCCGCTGTCGGGCGCTTGGGCGTGCGGCGGGCCGGTTCCTGCGTGGTAAGTCCACATAGAGGTCTTCTTTGTTCTCCGGCCTTCGAGGTGGCCCTGTCCGGCCTCGCCTGCGCGGGTTGCGCAGATGTGCGAGTGCGCTTTGACGTGGGCCCCTCGGTGGTGTTTGCGCGAACCCTTCGGGTGTTTTGCGCTCCCCGCCTTTATGGTGGGTGCGGTGGAGCCCCACAGCCAGTGGGGTTGAGCCGAGACCTGCCAAACCCGCTTTTTCCCTGTCCGGCGTTCGTGCGGGTAGTGTCGTAAAGTCTGTGGGTGTCCTCTCCTTTCTCTGCCCTGCAGCCAGCAGGGTGGGGTCTGTGAGGGGGGCCTGCAGTTGCCTCTCTTCGGGGTTCTGGTGTTGCACTCCAGCAGCGTCGCGGGCTTCCGGGGAGGGTGAGTGGTGGGCTGTGGGAGTTCAGCCCTAAACCCCGAATGTCGGGGTTTGTGTTGGGAAGAGGCCGTACTGGCGAGCCTCTCGCTCTTCGAGGGTGTGCCGCGTAGAGAGCCTGCTGGCGGTTCACATAGCCACCCCACAACGAGCGTGCAGGGAATGCCCCAGGGAGTTTTAGTGGGTAGGCCCCCGGGCGGACCCCGGGGGGAGAGCCCCACACTACCCGGCCGTCTCCCAGCGGCCGGTGCCGGAGGCTCAAAGGAATTTTCGGAATTCAAAACCTCAAATTAAAAAAAATCTGTTTGAAACGTCGATATTTAAATAATAAAGTATCAGGTTATTAATCCGCCCTTGTTAATTCGCTGCATTATTCCTCTACCCAAAGGTTGATATTGTATTTGAAAATTACTATTAGCATTAAGTTCTGTAATGTGTTGTGCAATAAAGAGTATCTATCTATTTATCTGTCTATCTTATACATATTGTCCCACTGCCGGACCAAACGCCTCCATCATAGTAATCCATGATCGCTACTAGGACAGGTGTAGGCTTAATCACCACGCTTGCCTAATGCGGTACGGTGATCACAAACCCGAGCTGTGTTCGAAAAATTCGAAACATACTTTTGGCTCGACCCGGGAATGGAACCCAGGACCCCCCGAGATCACGGCCCGGTAATTAAACCGCTAGACCTAAGGGGCTTTAAACACTACGTATTATTTTCGACCTTGATGGCATATTATTCGAAATTCAAAATATCTAAAGTTTCAAAACTACTAATGACAGGGCTTTTAGAATCACTTTTTAAGACGTTTTCGGTGTGAAATTGTGTATCGAGATTTTATGATTGAAGGAGAAACATCAGTTACAAGTTTGTTAAAGACAACTTTCATTTTAGTCAGAGAAAAGATACAGCGTCCATCACGATTCCCTCACATCCCATTCAAAGGCGACATATCAAATATTCCATCAGCGCACTTTCGTCGCGGCCATATTAAAGTTTCACCATCCCTCCCGAGGCGGTAAAAGGTGGTTTTTATGTTCGCCACACGGAAACCCGAGCGTAATGGGAATGGTTAATATGTTGAGGTCATAGGGGAGAAGTTGTATGGAAAGGTAATGGAGTTGTTGGAAGTTCTTGAGGACGGTTCTGGTTGCAGTTAATATATTATATTACATAATGTATTATATAACAGTAAGACGAGACTGGGCCTAGTTATGACATTGATAGAAAGAAAATTCATTTATCATTTTGTATACCACAACACATTGTGGGAGAGCCACGCTTCGGCATGAATGGGCCGGCTCTACCGGAGTGATACCACTGCCTCACAGAAAACCGGCGTGAAGCAGCTCCTGTGCTGTGTTTCACCGAGTGAGTGAGGGTACCGGAGGCCCACCGGGGGGAAGGGGATAAAAGGTTGGCAGCGCACTTGTGACCTCACTGGTGTTGCAGGTATCTATGGGCGGCGGCAATTGCTTACTATCAGGTGATCCGCCTGCTCGTCTGCTACCTATGATATAAAAAAAAAAAAAAAAAAACATATTATGATACAGACAAGCCCAAGAAAATACAGATGCCACCTAACTTCACATTATCGGATAAAATACTTTTTGCTTTAAATAAATAAATTCACACAACATCTAGTATATTGACCTTTTTGTAGCTTAAGCACTTGTGTTACAGATATCAGACAACAGAGAAATTACAAACATCATACTCAAATACATATATTACACCCAGACACTGAACAAACACAAATGTTTGTCCAGTGTGGGGATCGGTCAAGTGTTTCGTTTTTCGGTTAAGCTATAAGCCTTATCATTACCCATGAAATTCTTTATAAATAGTAGAATCACTATACATACACATACAAGTATCTAATAGGTTTTTGAAAGTGATCCAAAGTATCTATCGAACAAAGGAAATGGGAGTAGAAACGCACTGTCCGCCCCGGGGGTAGGAGCGTGCGTGAGTATTGATTCTGGCGACCTCGACCGACTGGCGCCCACCGTGGTGTTTAGTACAGGTACTAAACTGATGGCGTATCTAGTTACTTCAATAAAATCAACGGCCATTTCATAAAACCAAGGAGACGGGGCTAGAAACGCACTGGCCGCCCTGGGGTAGACGTGCGTGAGTATCGATTTAGGTGACCTCGACCGACTGGCGCCCACCGTGGTGTTTAGTACAGGTACTAAACTGATGGCTTATTTACTTACATCAATAGAATCTAGGAACATATCTTTGGTTAAAAAGATGAATTTTACTAGAGTACACCATTTGTTGGGTCCGCATAATTTATGTCAAAATTATCCTAAAGCTCGTTTCTTTAATATTCGGAGAGCCTCGCAGTTTTTAGCTCGAAATAAACAGATGGGACATCAACAATGTCGGAGCAGACATTATCATCATATTGCAGTACACCGCTTAAGCCTGTAACTTAAATAACTGCCACCCTAATCCTAACAAAGAAATTCCTCGGAATCAGGTTATTGCGTCTTTAATATTAGAATAGAACTACCCTCAATAAAACAGCTTTGATTCGCGAAACATTAATAAAGATATGAAGGTACCCCAAGAATTTATGTAAGAAAGGTAATAAAGTTGCGATGTAACTTGGGGAAGGAAACTTGGGTTTAATTTTAGTATATTGTATTATTAAGGCCCCGTTGGTTTAGTAGTTTTAAGTACCAGGATGCAAATTCTCGGTTTTCGCCTTCTATGTCGAGTCGACTTCATGGAACGCATAGACCAATAGGAGAACAAGATAAGGAATGTCGACTGAAATCTGTGTTCTCCTATTGGTTGTGCGTTCCAAAGTCGACTCGACATAGAAGGCGAAAACCGAAAATTGGCCTCCAGACCGTGATATCAGGTTAAGGCTTCGATTCTTGGATTGAGCAAAAGTACTTGTATGTTACGATTTTTTCGAACGCTTCAGACGGCGACTCGACAACATCATCACTGGGTTATAAGCAAAGATTTTACACTATAACAAGATGGCGCACTCATTACTTGCATTCGAGCCTCGCGAGATGTCTCTATTTTTGGTTGGCGTCCTACTCTAATAAGGTGACCACACGATTTAAATTTTCGATTACAATTATTGTTAGTCAAACTTAGTCCACCCACGTGGGAGTCGGACATCGCGTTCTCTATTATAGGAAACTCGTGAAGCTCAATCAAACTAGAAGGGCTAGCACGAACGTTTCAAAGTATCGTTTGAGTATTTATGAGCAATTTTGTATGAAAAAAACACAAGTTCCAAATTAAAATTCCTTATTGTGTATACGTACGATACAAAGAGACTACCGACTTTTCGAAAAGTTTGTGCTAGCCCTATTAGATTTTCTATTTACATACCTATAATAATACAATCTGTGGCACATTTAACCGGCCATAGCGTATTATACATACAAACGTATGTATGTACATACTTTACGATTTGATAAATTAAAAATTAAATAGATTTATTGCTACACTTTTTACGTAAGATGACCTTTTTATGGTCGTCCATTATCATGTAATTTATTCGACCATGAAAACTTTTCGATTTGTCCAAAAAAAATAAAAAAGTAAATCCGTCTTTAGATGACAAGCGAAATGGACACCCTACTCAATGCAAAAATAAAACTTTGACTAAATACTTACTTATGAAAAGATACACCGCAACTTTTATAAGATTCACTTTTGCATCCTATCATAAAACAAGTGAGAACCATTATTAATAAATAATCACAATTTTTACACGTTATTTCTGTCGTCACAATAATACAAACTTTCAAATTATTTTTGCCGCCGCCATAATCTGAGATGTCCAGACGCCAAGTGTTGCAAATTGATTATAATTAAAACTACTATATCACCGACTTTTACATAAAACAGTCGTTTATCATGGTTTGAAATTAAAAAAATAAAAAAGACATTATTAATTCCAACGTATCATTTCTTTAAATTATTAAGTATTTTGAAAGTTCCCCAGAAGAAGAAATATAAACTTTGCTTAAGTTATACCACAAAGGTTTTTTTTTAAGATGGCAACCCATTAGACAAGGACATCATCCTGAATAGCGACATCTCGCTCGGCTCGATTTTCCGTACAACGATTTGGCATTTCAAAGTAATCTTTATTCCCACTGCATAGAATCGAAATTAACATTGCACTCATTTTCATAGTGCACCATCTTGTTTTATATTCCAAATATCTTTGGTTATAAGCCGTTCACAGCAGTGGGTACTTCTGACTAGTGGTGGGTCGTCGACGATTTTACAGTCGACGCAACGAGACCGTTTACCGTCGACGACAAACTAGTTTAAAAAACAGTCTAATTTTCGACCAGTTTACGTCGTCGTCGAAAAGACTACTTCATCACATAAACGATTAGTGAACGTGAACGAACGGCCAGACGCTCGCGACACGACAACGGACTCGTCAACCAGTCGACGAATAAACTAGTTTATCTGTGAACTATAAACTAGTTGAATCGTTCACGTACAAAAAACAGTTTAGGTAAACGGTTCGTTCATACAACGCCCACCTCTACTTCTGACTGCTGAATACGGCTTATTTCCAGTCCCAAGCCTCCTTTGATGATGAAGCGACTATCAGTTCTAATTTGGTCCAAGAACAATTTCTCATCGATCATCATTTATTTTGTAACGTTTTATCCTACCCAAACTTCCCAATAGACGACAAAGCAGTACATTGTAAGGAATAACAAAGTCATTTATTAAAACACACCCACTAACAGCCATTTTCGGCTTGTCATTACACCATTTTCATAGAATTCCTCGCAGTTACTTAACAATTCTCACCCCCTCGTTGGGCGCCAATTTCCTATATCGATTTTCCCTTAAGGAATACCCATGGGGAATAGTCCCATTCCCAAGTGGATAGAGTTATTTTATTTATTAAGGGATGTGAGTGTTTTTATTGTCTTCTTATTATTACTATATTTATGACTAGTGGCCCGCCCTCACTTCGCTTCGGGACCGTAATTCAGAAATGAACCAATAGATGGCGCTGTGTCCGATCACATCGCGCAAGCGTTTCGTGTTTTCGGTTTATCTATAAGCCTTGTCGTTGTCTATAGAAGTTATCCCTTTATAAATAGTATAGATTGAAGGAACTTATAGTCGGGCCCGAAGAAGCCCGATTTGGTTTGGTTTCGGTGATAAGTTTAGATTATTTTGGTTCCAAATAAATATTTCTTCTTTCTTTCTTTTTCCTTCAATAAAAATATGTATATGAACCTTGGACGCAATCGGGAATTAAATGCTAAGATGAGAGACAGACCTACGTATCAGTGTGACCCGGTTTCGTAGAATCGTAAAAGAAATGCGGCAAAGGTAGGAAAATAGCAAATACCCCACATATCACAGTAGATAAGATAGCAGTGAGACAACGTGATATGATAATCTTACACTCGTTGTGTGTTTTGCAATTTGATTTGCTGAAATCGGACTTGGATATTTATTCAAAGGAATGTGACAGGTATATTTAATCCAATCCGTGACATAATCTTTTATAATTGTTTCGTTACTCGTGAATAGCAACAAGTGAGTGACCTAGCTTACTTGTTGCTAGTTAAGTGACTCCAAGGGAGCGATAGATTAAATTATTAATTATAATTTAATCGAATTTCGAACATCCAAGTCATTCCAAAAATAAGAAAAATCGGCATCTTTTGACTTGGAAAACGAATGTGACATACGTTGTGTACGCCAACGCTATACTAAAGAGTGGTTTACATTTCTAGAAAAGACTAGAACAGTACTTGGCGAGCTAAGTACTCACGGCCGCTGACAGAGACGTCATTTAAGCTAATGTTCAATTACTTAAGTATCAGTAGTCTTTATGCGTATTGAAATGTGTGTGAATATTTTCTCTTAAGTAACCAACTTAGTTAATCAACGACTCTGAGTGCGGCAGTATGACAGTTAATTAATGAGTGATAAATAGCTGTGAGTGAAATGTCATAGTAAGTTGCCGCCCCGAGAAAGACTAAACGGTTAACCGCTCTTAACGTCAAACGAGTGAATCAAAAATATAGCTACAGTTATACTAAAAACTGCTTCACTGGTATTCTCTCGATTGTGGCATTATGCCCTACTTCTTACACTATACCCGTCTCTTTCCCCCAACAATGCAGTGTTTCCTGTAATGTTGCTCGTTTATACAAAGGTAAGAAGTATAAACTATACCGTTGGAGATTTATTCGTTAACATTATAGAATGGGTTCAATGATCTTTGAGAATTTTTAGGAGTCATGGGGAAATCCGCATGGACCGTATTTCTACGGTGGACGACAGTTCGCAAAATAAATAAATAAATTGAGACAACATCACATACATTATCCTTGCCCCAAACTAAGGTTTTCCCTTGTACTGTGGAAACCAGAAACAACGAAGGAACCACAAATACCCAGACCTAACACAAATATCTGTTTCATCAACAAACATTTGTGTTGGTGCGGGAATCGAACCCGCGACGCTTACGTCTCAACCGGCGCTCAAACCATTGCGATATTCAAGAAAATTAACTGTCGGAAGCTAGTATATTTCTGTATACTGATGTAACATCTACATTAGGGCGTGGCACGGTGGCCCGCCCTTCAATTTTGCAAATTTTCCATCACGCAAGCACGAATAATTTTGCCAGGAAATGAGTTGGACATTTTTGCTTCGCATTGTATAAAGGAGGATAAAGACCTTCGTTGATGATAAAGGGGACGTAATATGATGATTTAGTTGTTAACACGGTATGGAAAATGTGTAATCATTCTTGGGATTAAAAACAGAAAGAGAGTTCCACCCATAGCCATTAGAAAGACCAAAATCTTTTTTTTTTAATTATTATTTACCTCATACATAGACCTAACTGCGTACTAAGTAGCTTAACCACTCGTGTAAAAGTGTAAAAAAAATATAATACTTAACTTATGCCCAGACACAAGTGTTCAATACACGAATGTTCGTGCAAGGTGGGGATCAAACCCACCTTTGGCGTATGAAGCAGGGTCACTAATGCGCCATCCGGTCAATCAAATAGTCGGTTTTAATGTTCGCTGTTTCGGTGTGGCTGACAAAAAAGCTTAGGGTTCCCAAAACAGTACATCTATTCCATTACCCATTGTAAACAAGGATGCCAGTGAGTTTTGCGACAGCCCTACTCTCTTAAAAGAGCATCCAGCGAGAGTGGTCTTAACTCGATAGTTATATTAAGTGACTGTGATTTTGTGTGACTTTAAACAGTAACCTCGTAACAGCAGGGTGCAGTTCATATTAAGATAACAATGGCTCGTTCTGTCACTTCTGAGCATAGAAAATATACAGTACAGTAATTAAATAACGACGTTGATTTCTTACATGCATATGACTCAGTCACTAATTTGCCAGTTTCAAAAACTAGCTCTAGAAACCTAATTCTTACTAGTGAAGTTGCAACATAGTGGTAAATTCAAAGGAAGTCTAGTTTTGAAGTAGGTGCAGCCGGATGATGCGAAGACAAAACTAATGGATCTTAATATAGCGTTCTATTAATAGGAGTGCGTCAGGGTGCTGTATTAGGCCCCATATCATTGCTTATTTATTTTTGTGATGTTTACGCTTATTTTTGTATCAGATTATGACTAAGATACGGTAAGTTTTAAAGAATGAAATATGGAAATAAAATTGAGCTCCAGACAATTATATAGGGTGTAGGAATAGGAATATTTAAACATTATCTTAAACACGTCTCAATGTTGCTGAAAATGTTAGGTAGAAAACGTGGTTAAATGTTCATAGATACACCCTGTTTAGAGACTTCTCAGTTTCTGTTGAGTAATAGCCACCTATTGACGGTTATGTTTGCAATAACTTAGACTTAAGTCGCTCTTGGGAATTCTAGACGGTTAGTCAATTTATTCTGAAGACGCAACGAAAAGGTCATCGCTAGAATCACCAAGACCATTGGTTCTCAAACTGTGATCCGCGGTCCATCAGTGCTCCGTAATGTTAACAACTAAAATGAGACGCATGATGTGTACAAGGCCATTAACAGGCCTTCGATCAATTTGGATGGACTATTAATGTTGACTATCAACGATGTATTAATAACGTTTTACCAATACAGAATAACCCGACTCGAATAGAGACCGCGACTCGGAAAGCGTAGTGTAGGACGACCTCCGACTAGATGGAGTGACGATCTGCGAAAAGACGTTGGTATAGAGTGGATGCGTCTAGCCAGAGACAGGATGAAATGACGAACATTGGGGGAGGCCTATGTCCAGCAGTGGATGAATACAGAACTACGTACTTGTTTGCGCAGTTGTTACAAATTAATTGGCATTTGGCAGTGAACCTCTCATACGCCAAAGGTCGTGGGTTCGATCCCGATTGACAAACATTCGTGTGATGAATACTTGCGTTTGTTCAGTGTCTGGGTTTGTATGTATTTGTAAATCCTCTGTTTTTCTGAATCTGTAACACAATTGCTTATGCTGTCAGTACGGAGTCAGATCAATGTATGAGATGTTGTGTGAATTTGTTTATTTATTTAAAGTGGTTCCTGTAGAAAAAAGTTTGGCAATCATTGATATAGACAAAACCTTTGCTAATGCTACACGATGCGATGTGCAGGCGCACGGATCGATGCAAAAAACGTGTTGCGAAACGGAGATGAGTCGGAACTATACACAAGCGAGATAGATAGATCCTTGTCTATAGGGTTGCCACGTAAGCGGCTGTCATTCTCATCATCTTGATGGTTGGTGATCCAGCACTGTGCGTTTCTCGTGGAATTTCCTTCCATGAACCTCAGTTTTTTGGCACGGTTTAGCCGCGGCAGTATTTCCTGACGGCTATGACTTTGGGACCTGCAAGAGAAAACCGCTCTATCTTCAAAGCGTCATTCTATTAAATTATTATTCTATTCTATAATATTCTATTCTATTAAGCTGGTGGCACTAAACAGCCCAATGACGTTGAACAGTACGCTATCTAGCGGGTTGGCCATTGGCCATCATTGTCACCACCACCCGCCGCGCCGTCTGCGAGCAGCCTATATCTCTACGATGCGCCGGCGCACGGCTGGTTGCAAAAACGGCGCGGGAGTGTTGCGAAACGTCATAAATTATTTAATTTGCTTTTTCGCCATAGCTCTCGAGAGAACGCATTGGGCATGCCCCATTGTATAGGATCTAGCGGTTTTATACCATTTTTTATGTGATAAGTAGCAGACGGCACGCGGATCACCTGATGGTAAGCAATTGCTGCCGCCCATGGACACTTGCAACACCATTAAACTGACATAAAATAATAGGAAATATTGTGTTTATGTACTTACTTTTTTTTCATCACATAAGTACATAATCGTAATCCTAAATATTTATTTTTTTATTGCACAAAATAAAAAGTACAATTGGCGGACTAAATGCCTTACAGCATTCTCTACCAGTCAACCATTGGGCGAATCAGAATTTTTTTTTGCGGCGTAAAAAGATAATAATATACTATATTGATACCTATACATTAAATAAAATCTATCCTAAGTTCTAACTAATATATGTATTATAAATGAGAAAGTTGTCTGTCTGTTACTCTTTCACGCCAAAACTACTGAACGGATTTGAATGAAAGGTATACGATGGACTAGAACCTGAGTAGAATGTTCTTTACATTAAATAGGCTACTTTTTATTGCGAAAAGGGGGGTTGTAAGGGGTGAAAATTATTAAACAATTAAAAATGCTACCCAAAGATATACTAGGAATAGTATATCTTTGGGTAGCATTTTTCGTCCGAGTGGAAACTCGGACGAAGTCGTGGGTAACAGCTAGTAGGAAATATTGTGTTTAGTTTATTATTTTTTTCATCACCCTGAAGGCCTGCTGAGATGCCGTTTCACGCAATGGTTGGCTCTTTTGGCTTGCGCCGGCGCGTCTATTGCGACAGAGCGTCATTGACCATTTTGGTTGCAAGTTGCAATAGCAACTGTGCGGTATGATCTCTGAGATCATTAGCTGTGGAAGTTTGCAAGGCGTTTTCTTAATTTGATAAGTAAACGCCCCGTTGGTCTAGTGGTTTAAGTAACAGGCCTTGATCTCGGGGTCCCGGGTTCGATTTCAGGGTCGAGCAAAAGTATGTTTCAAATTTTTCGAACATAGCTCTGGTTTGTGATCGCATTAGGCAAGCGTGGTGATTAAGCCTAATCCTATCATAGAAACGATGACTTGATTTAAGTTGATTTCTATGATGGAGGCCTTTGCTCTGCAGTGGGACAGTATATTATAGGCTGATAACTTACTTTACTATGGTGTGAAATACTTTTTTTGTAAAATTAAGGTCAGACCTATGGAAACCTGAAATTTTATTTTGCGTTTTAACTGTTCTTTGCAAATTATTCTTAAGCTAATAATGCATTAATAAAATCATCCCATCTTGTTGCAGGGCGTCCAACACTACGAGTACCTATTTCTTGGTTGAAAAAAAAAACAACTTTATTAATTATAATAGAACTTATTTAACAATAGACATTTTATACGTAGGGTCAATGATATTTACCTGTACTAAGAATAATCTTGTCTCTCAAATAAATCGAGAATTGTTTTAATTCAAGTTTTTTTTTCTTATAGTCGAGCCGTTGTATCATGCCCGATTTGACAACACCTTTCTTTTCAATTTTGCACTTATCCCTGCTATGAGGAACACATTTCGCGAATCATAAAGAACTACTTTTAAATCATAAAGTTCTTTATGATTCGCGAAATGTGTTCCCCATAACAAGGATAAGCGCAAAATAAAAAAAAAGGCATTGTCAAATCGGGCATGATACAACGGCCCGACTATAAAGCAAGAAAATATTCGTTTAAATACTATAGATAGATAGATAGATACTCTTTATTGCACAACACATAATAGAACTTAATGCTAATAGTAATTTCTAAATACAATATCGGCGGCCTTATCGCTAATAGCTTCCAGACAACCTTTGGGTAGAGGAATAATGCAGTGAATTAACAAGGGGTAAGGCAGTGCAGATCTTTTGTGTAGGTAATAAGATAAATACATCATAATAAATACATAAATGTATACTAGTAATAAATTAATACAAGATACTGCTACAACTTTATACTTTAATAAACTACTACTATTATACGAGGCAACCATAATCTTGGTTTTATGCAATTCGATTTGATACAAGATTATTTTACTTATTTGGAGAAAACCGTTTTTTCTGGGTACTTACAACTCTTAAAAGCTCTTACAAAGTCATTTAAATACTACGTTTATACAAATAAATTCACTGTATTATAACTATTACCTCAATACCTTTAGGATCAAAATGCTTTCCACAACCTCATTGAAAATACACCAGTTTGAGATTGTTTTTTTAAATGTGTTGTTCTAGAAACAAATACATACCTACTTGGACATTATAATATCCATAAAAAAATATTTTCGTCAAAATCCCACTTTGTTCAGTGGTTGTAATTTGTAATGCAAAAAAGTCAAAGACTTTTTCGAACATAGCTCGGGTTTGTGATCATCAATCCGCGCCAGGCGCTTGCCTGTGGTGATTTGCCTAATCCCATCATAGTAGCGATGACTTGATTTAAGTTGATTTCTATGATGGAGGCATTT
>JABMDO010000361.1:0-54514 GCA_014851415.1 Cnaphalocrocis medinalis
TTTAAATGTGTTGTTCTAGAAACAAATACATACCTACTTGGACATTATAATATCCATAAAAAAATATTTTCGTCAAAATCCCACTTTGTTCAGTGGTTGTAATTTGTAATGCAAAAAAGTCAAAGACTTTTTCGAACATAGCTCGGGTTTGTGATCATCAATCCGCGCCAGGCGCTTGCCTGTGGTGATTTGCCTAATCCCATCATAGTAGCGATAACTTGATTTCTATGATGGAGGCATTTGCCCTGCAGTGGGAAAGTATTGGCTGATACTTTCCTTTACATGTATACTTTACTTTACATGTAAAAAAGTAGTGTGTTTAGAATTCATGACTTGAACGACGGATTGACAAGAAGGTGGCTGAGAATATAGCGTCGGAGGCCAAGATCCACTTCGGGTCTCTCAGCCAGCTTAGCAAGTAAGTTCAATTAGTAAGTAAAGGTTGAATTTCCGCACCAACACAAAATGTTTGTTGATGAAACAGATATTTGTGTTGGGTCTAGGTCTTTGTGGTTCCTTCGTTGTTTCTGGTTTCCATAGCACAAGTAAAAACCTTAATTTAGGACCAGGGCGATGTATGTAATGTAAAAGTAAGAGTAAGAAAACATAGCTGTCTAATCAATCTCATGTTATTTAGAATTTTACCAATACGACACTACCATACTATAACTTAACATCACAGATAAGCCACATCACAAAAACCCACTAGACACTCACCGGCGTTGGCTTGGGAAGCTCCGGAGACGCGACCTTCTTGTCTGTCTGTATGGTCAGGGGTCGTAGGTCTAGGGGTCGCAGATCCAGGGGTCGCAGGTCCGACACCAGCGGGTCCGGCTTCGAGTCCTGGACGTTGTCTATGGTCTGTTCTGGAGTGGTGAGGGGGTCGGAGAAAGCTGGCTCTATTGTTGGTGGTTTTTCTTCTATTTTTGCTAGAAAAATGTAATGATGTAATTGTGGGAGAACCATGCTTCGGCATGAATGGGCTGGCTCGACCGGAGTGATACCACTGCCTCACAGAAAACCGGCGTGAAGCAGGTCCTGTGCTGTGTTTCGCCGAGTGAGTGAGGGTACCGGAGGCCCATCGGGGGGGAAGGGGGTAAAAGGTTAGCAGCGCACTTGTGACTCCACTGGTGTTGCATGTGTCCATGGGCGGCGGCAATTGCTTACCATCAGGTGATCCGCCTGCTCGTCTGCTACCTATCACATACAAAAAATGAAAAAAATTATAAAAACAGCATTTGAGCTACGTGTTTTTGTCAAATGCAGATATTTTCACCACACGCCGAGTGAGTGAGGGTACCGGAGGCCCATCATCGGGGGGAAAGGGGATAAAAGGTTAGCAGCGCACTTGTGACTCCACTGGTGTTGCATGTGTCCATGGACGGCGGCAATTGCTTACCATCAGGTGATCCGCCTGCTCGTCTGCTACCTATCACATACAAAAAAATTAAAAAATTATAAAAACAGCATTTGAGCTACGTGTGTGTCATATGCAGATATTTTCACCACACTCAAGCAGCTGTCATTCCATCCTCATCATCATCATCATCATCCTAGATGGTTGGCGATCTAGCACTATGCGTTTCTCGAGGAATTTTCTTCCACGAACCTCAGTTTTGTGGAATAGTTTAGCTGCGGTTAAATAAATAAAAAAATCATAAATGCCCTATTGAGTAGGCCATCTATACTCTAAACTGGAATTCAAGACCAAAAAATTTACGACAGATACGTCACTGTCAAATCTGTTAAAGTCACTTATGTCATTTTCAAGTGACATTTTTAGGTTTCGCCAACCTTTTTGGCATTATTTTTCTTATTATGCAGACTAAACTGTCAAGTTTCCATACATTGTTAAAATGTTGTAGGTAGATACCAAATGTTTTAACACCTGAAGTGTTACAAGCGCAATACCATCTTTGAAAACTAAAATTACCGATGGTTAAAGTTTTTATTAAATCGTCTTGTATTTACGTGAAAAAATTAAATGAAATTCTTTTTTTTAAGTTATAGAATTAAAATTACCGATAAATAAATAACATCAGCGAGTGTTTTTAGAAAAAAGGGGTATACTATGGTACGATCATTTTATTGCAGTAGCAACATTGTAGTAGATTTTTTGGTCTTGAATTCCAGCTTTGGGTATAGCAGATATTCCACACGCGATTCCCCCATTGAGCAAAAAGAGATATGTTTACCAGAATCACTGGCCGCATCGCTGGCGTTGTTGGCTTTGTTGACGTTGTTGGCGTTGGTGTTGATGATGTTGGTATTGTTGGTGTTGTTGGTGATGGTGTTGTTGGTCTGTGGGGGCGGGTCGTCGTCGTCGTCGGAGCCGAAGGGGTCGGTGAGCTCCTTCCGCGTCATCAGCCGCTCCGGCCGCGTGGGGGGCGGCTGGGAACAATATCACTTCCGTACATCAACTATAATATCAACCTATACATGGTGTATCAGTGTACATTTACATTTTTACATCCTTTTAACCCCGTGTTTTATCAACCATTTTGGACAATATTTGTTCAACTTTTCTAAATTCATGGAAAAAATTCAACTCCATTAAATGTCGATAAATTTGACGGAGGTGTTTGTATTTTGATCCCTTGTTTGAAACTAGTAGCGTACAAAGCATACAAATTCTTTGCTCGTCACCAGTTACAAAATAACAGACGCGGTTTCGAATGAGTACAAATAAGTATTTAATCGCCATTGGTTACAAAAACGTGGCTAAAGGGATATAAATGTTCACAGATACACCCTGTATACTGTCTCACTTAAGAATCATTCTTGTTGTGTACATCAAGTACTCATTTCTTGTTGTGTACACTACCTGTAGGTTATTGTCTGGTCTATTTTATAATTATAAACAGAAAATTTGTAATTCTTACGACTGTAACCTGTAAGTGTACCTTTTTATAAATCTATATACTAATATAATAAAGCTGAAGAGTTTGTTTGTTTGTTTGAACGCGCTAATCTCCGAAACTACTGGTGCGATTTGAATAATTCTTTTTTTGTTGGATAGTCCATTTATCGAGGAAGGCTATAGGCTAAATAACATTACTTTTCCACGCGGACGAAGTCGCGGGCGGCCGCTAGTAAATAAATAAAAATCAAGTCATCGCTACTATGATGGGATTAGGCTCAATCACCACGCTTGCCTAATGCGATGCGGTGATCGCGGCGGCCGACCATAGATGGCCGAGATTTGTAAAATGTTTAAACAAGTTTTGTCCAAGTTTTTGACAAGTTTTTATAGTTTATTGACCAAGTTTGATTTAAGTCTTGACCGAAATTTGACCATTTTTTGACCGAGTTCTGACCAAGTTTTGACCGAGTTTTAACCAAATTTTGATCAAGTTTTAACCAAATTTTGACCAAATTTTTGACTAACTTTTAACCAAGTTTTTGTCCAAATTTTAGCCAAGATTTATTCCAAGTTTTAACCAAATTCTTGACCACCCACATACCTCAGTAACCTTCAACGGCTCGGCGAACCACTTGGCGGTGGGCTTGGCGTCCCTGGCGGGGGACAGCATCTTGCCGAGGATGGTCTTGGACTGCAACAGCATGTCTCGCATCTCCTTCACGCCGGGGGACGTGGGCTTCTCCGGGCTCGCTCTGTCTTGGATGCGGTCGGAGTCTTGTGACCTGGGGATACATGGGAATAGGAATATTACAAAATGAGGACAAGATTTATAGGTAGACTAGCGGCCGCCCGCGACTTCTTCCGCGTGGAAAAGTAACTTTTTACCCCCCTTACCACCCCCTTTTTGCAAAAACCGGCCAAGTGCGAGTCGGGCTCGCGCACAAAGGGGTTCCGTAGCAGCAAATATAATAAACTTAACCAAAATTACAGTTAAATCAACCTATCTCAAAAACTATAAGAGATACTTTGATCAAACCAAAAATCGTTGAAAGAGTTAATTAGCATGCATCACCTCTATGTTTTTTAGAATTTTATACCCCCGTAGTTATAAAAATAGAGGGGGGGGGGACATACTTTTTACGACTTTGAGAGCTGATATCTCAAAAACCGTTCACTTTAAGAAAAATGTTTTTTAGAAAACTTTATATCATTTTAAAAGACCTTTCCATTGATACCCCACACGGGTATGTACATCGAAAAAAAAAATTTCATCCCTCAGTTACATGTATGGGGGGCCCCACCCCCAATTCTTTTTTTTACTATTTAGTGTCATATTTTTGTAGCGGTTCATACAACACATATTCCCATCAAATTTCATCACTGTAGTACTTATAGTTTCCGAGTAAATCGGCTGTGACAGACGGACAGACGGACAGACGGACAGACGGACAGACGGACAGACGGACAGACGGACATGACGAAACTATAAGGGTTCCGTTTTTGCCATTTTGGCTACGGAACCCTAATAAAAAGTAGCCTTTGTTCTTTCTCAGGGTCTAGATTATCTGTATACCAAATTTCATTTAAATCCGTTAAGTAGTTTTGGCGTGAAAGAGTAACAAAAAGACAGACAGAGTTACTTTCGCATTTATAATATTAGTATGGATGAAAAAGAAAGAAACGATTGAGCGGTTTTAGCGCCGGTTGAGGCGTAAGGGTCGCTGGTTCGATTCCTGCACCAACACAAATGTTTGTTTATGAAACAGATATTTGTGTTGAGTCTGGGTGATTGCGGTTCCTTCGTTGTTTCTGGTTTCCATAGCACAAGGGAAAACCTTAGTTTGGGACCAGGACAATGTATGTGATGTTGTCTCAATTGATTTGCGTGGTGTAATCGAAAAAACTCCTCGCCATATAATGAGGGTGTTTTAAAATTAAGAATCCGATAGATGGCGTTAATAATGACGATAGGCGTTTGTACGTAACTCGTAATTATGACAAGATACGTTAAAATGTAACCAATCCATTCGTCGTTGGACCTGACGTCAACGTAACGCCATCTATCGGATTCTTAATTTGAAAACACCCTCATTAAATCTACAACTAGCCAGTTAAGTCACATATTACCTTTTTTTATGATATAGGTGGCAGACGAGCCGACGACCTGATGGTAAGCGATTACCGCCGCCTATGGACACCTGCAACACGAGTGGTGTCACAAGAGTGCTGCTTACGGTACGGGGGTACCAGCGCTGACATTGCACCGGTCACCTCCAGTGTTCGTTAGGGACGGCTGCTCACCTTCGGCTGTCTCCAACGCCCCCCCCTCCCCACTCTATCCTGGGGGAGGTCAGGTTGCGTGCCCGTCAACACGATCCCCTGCCATGGACGATGAGAGGCTGGAGTTTTGGTAGACTTCTGCCATTAATTTAGGTTGTTGTGAGAAGGTTCATACAAGGACATAGCCCAAAGAATTGCGTGGCTGAAGTGGCAATGGGCAGGGCACATTGCGAGGAGAACAGACGGCCGTTGGGGTGGAAAGGTCCTCGAGTGGAGGCCGCGTGCAGGAGGCCGCAGCCGTGGCAGGCCTCCCACCAGGTGGACCGCCGATCTGGTGAAGGTCGCGGGAGTCCATTGGATGCGGATGGCACAGGACCGATCTGTGTGGAGAACTTTGGGGGAAGGCCTATGTCCAGCAGTGGACGTCTATTGGCTGAAATGATGAGAAGGTTCATAAGCTACCTCTGCATCGAGCCGTCCGTGTCGTGCCGCCCCACCAGGTACACCGACTCCGACTGTCGTTGCCCGATACATACTGTAGTATCCGACACACAAGGTCCCCAGCTACCTCTGCATGGTGTTCCGGGAGCGGCGCGCGCTGACCTCGCGGCTGAACAGGTCGCGCGGCAGCGAGCCGTCCGTGTCGTGCCGCCCCACCAGGTACACCGACTCCGACTCGTCGTTGCCTGCACACCATGCGGACTTGTGAAACAGCGCAAAACTTGCAAACAGCGCCATCTATCTCACGCCGCCGTTACTAACATATTAGGCTCTAATAGCACACATTGTTGACGCGCCCTCTAGTAGACTGGAGGGGCGTCTTTCACTTTTTCATCTGTATGCGATCGAGCAAGTCGATTTACCCTCAGAACAATAACTAAAGCAATAGAAGCCCTACTAAAAAAAAAGCTACGTACAGCTATCTTATTCACATCTGATGATACATCGTGCACGAGAGTAAGCGAAACTAAAACACCGCCCGGTTTTTATTATTTTCGAATGAGTCACTAGTTTAAATGTCAAATGGTTCTATTTGGTTGTAATTATGCTGCTAAATTAAAAGTTCATACTTGCGCCATGCTCTTTTTGTTGGTAAAGTCATGGTTGTGTGTTGGTTGTGTGTCGTGGACGGTTTAGGGAATTTGTGATATTTTTTTAGGATGTAAACGTTTGATAATACACGTTAAACTTGGTAGATATCTTTAGTGCTAGTTTAAGGCGTGTGTAGTTGAAGGCTGCAAATCGCACACAACACGGAAAGAAAATACAAATGAGTTAGTGACTTTTCATCGGTGAGTTTGTTATATTTACATCTTTTATGGTTTTAAAATGACTATGTAGTCAGAAATTTGTTCTGTTATATTATTATCTCGAGATTCCACACAAGTTTTGTACTATTTTATCACATTTTCATAAATTATTTACAATCAGTTGAGGTTATAGTAGTGTTGTGCAAATTGTATCGATGTTTTGGTCAGAGAATCGCCTTAGTTTATGTTGACCAACATGCTTTTTGTTTTAGATTCCCCAACGATGAAGCAGCTAAAGCTATATGGGTGCGAAGTATTTCAAGGCATAACTGGGCACCGAAAAAACATAGCCATATTTGTTCTAAACATTTCACTGTTGATTCTTTTATACCTAATGAAAATGGTAAGTATCGGCGACTTAAGGCAAATGTGATACCTACGTTATATTACGGACACATGGAAAATCCCCGTAGGCTATTTTCTAATAGCATCCATTTGCTGTTTCATTTCAATCTGCTGGTTCCGAAATATGTATATGGCCTGATCCTTGCCACAACTTGAAGCTTGTTCGCAATACCTTTGCCGATAAAAGAATATTGATAGATGAAGACACAAATTCAATATGTTGGGAACATATTGAGCTTCTCCTGAAAATTCAAAATGAAGAAGGTTTGCATCTTGGAAATCGCAATTCATAATTAAGCTACCATAATTTGTTGTTGTAAAGAGGTAACTTTTAAAATAAAAGTATTTTGTACTGAAAATTGTCAGCCTTTTTTATTTATATAGACCTAGTATGGTGAGTAAAGTGAGCTTTATAAGGTGCTAAAATCCTATCTTATAGAATTTAGACTTGTACTGACAATTGAACGAATTTTTAAAAAAATAACCGTTTTTAGATAAAATCAATGAATCGTGCTATGTTGATTTTACGTTTTTTGCGATTGATTGATTTCATCTGACAATTTCTAATTCTTACTTTTTTATCGACTTTTATTTCGACACGGCCACAACACTAGCATTTGAAGGCTGAAAGATGAAGGACGAAGGCTGGTGACAACCTTCTGAATTACGAATGTCCAGATGTATATCCATCCCTTTTTGACACATTTACAATATCATAACAGAAAATAGTACAAACTGCTGTATTCTGTTGCTATTTTAGTACGGTTTCTATTGCTTTAGTTATTGTTCTGAGGATTTACCTAAGATCTATGTAATAGACTATTTGACAGTGATAAAAATATATATTTCTTTTATAACATCAGTGTTACTATATTTTTTGCGATTTGTAATAATGCGAGATGAAAAAATGCATTATTTCAAAAAAAATTCGTCTTCTAAACTTTTGTTTTTTTACAGGGGTCACGTGACTAAAAACGGCCCGTGACGTAGATTACGCGTAAGTCTACTGCCTATAGTTAATTCCCTTTCCTTCCTATGAAGAAATAAACAAAAAAAGTCTATGGTTAATCGTACCGTCGTCAAAGATATTGGATATAAAACAAGATGGTGCACTATGAAAATGAATGCAATGTTAATTTCGACTCTATGCAGTGGGAATAAAGATTACTTTGAAATGCCAAATCGCTTTACAGAAAATCGAGCCGAGCGAGATGTCGCTATATAGGATGATGTCCTTGTCTAATGGGTTGCCATCATAAAAAAAAACCTTTTTGGTATAACTTAAGCAATGTTTACTTATATTTCTTCTTCTGGGGAACTTTCAAAATATTTAATAATTTAAAGGAATGATACGTTGGAATTAATAATGTCTTTTTTATTTATTTTTATTTTAAACCATGATAAACGACTGTTTTTCTGTAAAAGTCGGTGATATGGTAGTTTTAATTATAATCAATATGCAACACTTGGCGTCTCGACGTCACCATTATGGCGGTGGCAAAAATAATTTGAAAGTTTGTATTATTGTGACGACAAAAGTAACGTGTAAAAATTGTGATTATTTATTTGTAATGGTTCTCAGTTGTTGTGTGATAGGATGCAAAAGTGAATCTTATATAGGTTGTGGTGTATTTTTCATAAGTAAGTATTTAGTCAAAGTTTTTTTTTGCATTGAGTAGGGTGTCCATTTCGCTTGTCATCTAAAGACGGATTTACCTTTTTATTTTTTTTTTGGACAAATCGGAAAGTTTTCATGGTCGAATAAATTGCATGATAATGGACGACCATATACGGTCATGTTACGTAAAAAGTGTAGCAATAAATCTATTTAATTTTTAATTTATCAAATCGTAAAGTATGTACGTTTGTATGAATAATACGCTATGGCCGATTAAATATGCCGCAGAGTGTATTATTATAGGTAGGTAAATAGAAAATCTAATAGGGCTAGCACTTTTCGAAAAGTCGGTAGTCTCTTCGTATCGTACGTACTTATACATAATAAGGAATTTTAATTTGGAACTTGTTTTTTTTCTACAAAATTGCTCATAAATACTCAAACGGTACTTTGAAACGTTCGTGCTAGCCCTTCTAGTTTTTATGGGCTTCACGAGTTTCCTAGAGAACGCGATGTCCGACTCCCACGTGGGTGGACTAAGTATGACTAACAATAATTGTAATCGAAACATTAAAACGTGTGGTCACCTTATTAGAGTAGGACGCTAACCAATATATAGACATCTCGCGAGGCTCGAATGTAAGTAATAAGTGCGCCATCTTGTTATAGTGTAAAATCTTTGACCGTCGTATGAACGAACAATGTACGTCACTGGCCGCCATATTGCTAAAAGACGCGTTTTTGCGGCATATTTGAATATTGCATTTTCTTTTTCGTTTTTTTATTAAAATATCTAAAATAGAAACAGAAAAGTATTTTTTTAGGGCTCCTTATAAACAAATAAATACCTTAAGATAGTTTTCAGAATTTTGTCAAATAGCCTATTAAACCTCGAAATAAAATAAGAGCGGGAGATTGCTCTAATTTATCGACTATGAAAAAGCGTTTGACCACGTGCCGTTAAAAAGCTTCTTTATAAGATAAATCATTTTGGTACCCGTGGAAAGCTGCTGAAATGGATCGAGGATTTCCTGTGTGGCAGATATTTTTAAGTAAGGGGTGGAAAATGTTTATCCGAACCACATAGCGTCCATAATGGTGTACCACAAGGATCAGTGTTAGGACCGATACTCTTCGGAATCTTTATGACAGACTTACGAGGCGTTTTACAAGTCTGTCATAAAGAGTGTCTTTTTTTTTTACCTACTGCACAAGGTCCTGGCCCAGGACTATACAATCTGAGACAAAACCTATATAATTTTATTTCCTCTTTCCTTTACCATGTTTAGCTTCTCTGAAACTCGTTCTACATTCGCTGTGATGTATTGTTCAGCATGCAGCACAACGAAATGTTTCATAGATACGTAACCAGTTTGAAAGTGATAATGCTAGATCCTAAAATTGACCGAGTCTTAATAAAACCGGTTTTCAACAACTGCTTGTTACATGTCCTTATGCACTTTGCTTGCTGCGGCAGCCTTTCATTAAGGCATCACTGTAACTCATAACATAACTTTAAATCATAACTCAAGATTTTGAAGGTATAGTCTACGGCAAGAAAGTGTAGTTTTGACCTTGAGTCCGCAGAAACCAATTTTAATAGAAAGTCTTATTTTTTACAGTGCGCAAAATAACGGTCATCGCTACTCTTTCGTGCCGCCAGCTATATGCTTTGTTGACTGTCCTTAAATAAATAAAATCCAAACTGTTCCCAATAAAAAAACCCAAAAATAATTACTGTAGGTTCTTGCAATATAAAAGTAAAACAAAATAAAAATACGTAAATATGTGTTTTTTACCTAATTGTTCGACTTGTAACTCGCTGCCGGTGAAATGTGCACGAAGTTGGAATAAATACGTCATTATCTGCAAAAAAATATTACTATTGTTAATGAGAGGTTTTTTTTTTTTTTTTTTTTTTTTATGTGATAGGTAGCAGACGAGCAGGCGGATAACCTGATGGTAAGCAATGCCGCCGCTCATGGACACCTGCAACACCAGTAGAGTTACAAGTGCGCTGCCAACCTTTTATCCCCTTCCCCCCGGGTGGGCCTCCGGTACCCTCACTCACTCGGCGAAACACAGCACAGGGGCTGACTCACTCCGGTCGAGCCGGCCCATTCATGCCGAAGCGTGGCTCTCCCACAGTTACAGGTATATAATACAGGTTGTATCTGTGAACATTTACATCCCTTTAACCACGTGTTCTACCAACCATTCTGAGCAACATTTGTTTTATGACTTATGAAAATTAACATAAAAAAAATTCATCTTTCCATACAAAGTCTGTCACGTGACTTAGTCATTTTGTATGGGAAGTCGAAATTTTTTTTAAGAATTTGAAAAACTTGTTGAACAAATGTTGTTCAGAATGGTTGATAGAACACGTGGTTAAAGGGATGTAAATGTTCACAGATACACCCTGTATAGCATGTAAAATGTGGGTTTGATTCCCACCCTGGACAAACATTCGTGTGATACACACTTGTGTTTGTTCAGTGTACCAAACATTCAAATTCGTTCAGTAGTTTTGGCGTGAAATAGTAACGGAATCTCAGCAGGCCTTCATTTTGAGAGTGACAGACTCAATGGACACTTTGTCTGTTCTTTTGTGCCTGTCAATCTCATATTTGGATCTCACGGCCGCTTACCATCAGACGGAGTGGGGTCATCTTGATTGTACTCAGTATAAAAAAAATACAGATATAGTGATATTCGCATTAATAATATTAGTTATGTTCCCCACTGACCGCCAGCCTGTCGGGCGCGGGGCGCGCTAGAACGTCGGCAGCGCAGAGCACTCTTGGCAGCCCGAGCGACGAGCTTGCTTCTAAAGCCACGCGGAGATTGGTCTCTGCGTCGTCGGCTTGCAGGCCCGAGAAGTCTCTGGAATAAAAATATGTTTATTTCAAAGTAGGTTACAACAACATATACCCAAAACTGGAATTCAAGACCAAAAAATCTACTACAATGTTGCTACTGCAATAAAATGATCGTACCATAGTACCCCTTTTTTCAAAAACACTCGCTGATATAATTTATTTATTGGTAATTGTGATTATATAATTAAAAAAAAATTCAGTAACTTTTTTTCATTTAAATACAAGACACTTTAATAAAAACTTAACCATCCGTAATTTTAGTTTTCAAAGATGGTATTGCGCTTGTAACACTTCAGGTGTTAATAACATTTGGTATCTACCCACAAAATTTTAACAATCTATGGAAACTTGACAGTTTAGTCTGTTTAGTTAGTAAAAAAATAATGCCAAAAAGGTTGGCGAAACCTGAAAACGTCACTTGAAAATGACAAGTGACTAACAGATTTATTTGTATTTGGGTACGTAAGTCATATGCGAGCACAGCAACGACAACTGGCCAAGAATTGAAGCAGTCGCCATGGTCGATAACGACCGGATTACATCATCATCATGGACGGCGGTGATTGCTAACAATCAGGTGATCCGACACGGTCAGGAGAACCAAAGTTATCCACATAGCTCACCGGATTAGCTAGCTGAAGTGGCAGTGGGCTGGCCATATCTGCCGCAGAACTGATAACCGTTAGGGTAAACGAGTTCTGGAGTGGAGACTGCGTCTCGGTAACCGTAGTGTAGGACGACCTCAGGCCAGATGGAGTGATGATCTGCGCAAGAGGGCTGGCTGGAGCTGGATGCGAGTAGCCAAAGATCGATCAAAGTGGCGAGCATTTGGAGAGGCCTATGTCCAGCAGTGGACTGCAACAGGCTGATGATGATGATGATGAGGTGATCCGACTGCTCATCTACCACCTATCACATAACAAAAAAGTTATCAAAGCAACATACATGAGATCCGGTCGGAAGCGGTGTATGATGGCGCAGAAGGCCAGGCCGGAGCGGAAGCTAGTCGTCAGGTTGGTGACGCGGCACGCGCGGTACTCGCCCGTCACCGCCTGGCACCACTCCAGCAGGTCTTGCACCTGGAGACAACGACATTTACAACGCGTGAAAAATTCGCTAGATGGCGTACTGTTACACTGAGGTCCGACTACAACGTCGTTTGTTTGTGTGAAATTTTGACATTTACAATCAGCAAAACGTATTTTTTGTTCAAGTTGTTAACTTAAAAATACAGGTGTAGATAAAATACTATAAATAAATCCGGTTTATTTATTACACACTAAACAAAATGTATAAAACTTAAAATTCGTTATTACTACCTGACTAACGGACCGGAACAGACAGACGGAAAGGGTAAAACCGGTGTACCTATTTTATAAATAATGGGGTTACCATAACCTATTACATAAGCGTTAGTGGCGCCATCAATTAATTTCATGAATTGACATATTATAAACGTCTTCTGGTATATAGTACAGGGGTTGCCCTAGTTTAAAATCAAGTTGATTGGTGTCATTGTCTAGCGCATTTATTTAATTATTATTCTGAATTTAGCGCAATCACCAAGATAAAACGAAGAGAAGAAATTAAAATGAACTGGAAATAAATAATACGCTTCGGCATTAATGGGCCAGCTCGATCGAAAATGAGCATAAACGCCAAAAAAGTCATCGTAAAGCCATGGGAGTAGGCGCTTTCGAAAGAACAGAAAATTTATACAAATTTTGACCAAAATTCCGCTTCTACCCTATTTCCTCTTAACCGTCTACTCACCGGCGTCTTGTCCCTATCGGCGCGCGCCAGCGCGTGGGCGGCGTTGTCGTTGGTCGGCGTGTGGTCGTCGGCGTCGTTGTCGTTGGTGTCCAGGTTGATGCTGGACAGGTTGGTCTTCAGCTCCAGCGGCTTGAGGTTCCGCTTCGCTATCGTTTTGGGCTTGAACACTATGCCTGGGAAATGGAGACAAGTTTCAGTATTTTCAACACTATGGCACCTAAGACATATCTATACTATGATTTTTAATCATGTGGAGTAAACTGACAAATGTCAATATGGCATTATCACTCAACTTGACAGATTCAAAATGTCAGAATCTCTCCTACTAAATTATTTTCTTCTTCCTCTCCCCCTCCCCCTGCGTGGGCGCTTTCCTCTCTTTTCTCTCCTCCTTCTCCTCTCTCCTCCCTCTCTCCTCTCTTTCCTCTCCTCCCTCTCTCCTATCTTTCCTCTCCTCCATCATAGATCTTCGAGTTTCTAGTTGTGTCCAAATTAGGGGTGTTAGGGAGCTCCGTAACCGTAACCGAAACTATCGGATATCCGATATAAAAAATCATCCGTAACCGTAACCGAATCCGAAATGAAAGTTTCGGATAGTATCGGATAGGGGCGGAGCCTAATTGAGACACGTTATGACAAGTTGTTTTGATCGGCCGGCCGCTGCCAGTGCCGACACACTATATTTTCCTTTAATACGAAATTACTGATTCAGTATAAGTAATAATTTTGTTATTACATTTTCATTTTAGGTGTTTTTGATCTAAAACATCTAAAATTTAGATAATACTCAATATAATATAATTATTTATATTTATTTTTATTTTAAATAGCTGTAATAATTACTCACAGACTGATTGTAATTCCTGCCAAAACGAAACAAAACTACTTTATAACCTATTAGTATTTTACTTTTAAAATTCCTTAAAAATATAATATCCGTAACCGAAACTAACGGATAATCCGAAATAATTTATTATCCGTATCCGTAACCGTATCCGGTATAACAATCATTCCTATATCCGTATCCAATCCGTAACCGAAATTTCATATCCATAACATCCCTAGTCCAAATACTTACTACTAACGTTAGACAAATTATACGAACCTTTCAACCCATCATCTATCTTAGGCGTAGAAGTGAACTTGGGCAACTCCTTCTCCTCCTCTCTCCTCTCCTTCCTCTCCCCCTCCCCCGGCGTGGGCGTGGGCGCTTTCCTCTCTTTTATCTCCTCCTTCTCCTCTCTTTTCTCTCCTCTCTCTCTTCCGTCTCTCCTATCTTTCCTCTCCTCCCTCTCTCCTATCTCTCCTCCCTCTCTCCTACCTCTCCTTCCTCTCTCTCCTATCTTTCCTCTCCTCCTCTCTCCTCTCTCTTTCTCCCTCTCTCCTCTCTCTCTCTCCTCCCTCTCTCCTCTCTCCTCCTCCCTCTCTCCTCTCTCCTCTCTCCTCCCTCTCTCTTCCTCTCCTCCATCATCGATCTTCAAGTTACTAGTTAGACAAATTATACGAACCTTTCAACCCATCATCAATCTTAGGCGTAGAAGTGAACTTGGGCAACTCCTTCTCCTCCTCTCTCCTGTCCTTCCTCTCCCCCTCCCCTGCGTGGGCGTGGGCGTGGCGGGGGACACGGGCGCGGTGGGCGTCCGGGAGTCGAACTTGAGAACTCTGCACGCTGTTGGCGTGCCGCGATGCGAGTTGGTGAGGCTTTGGGTCATCTCCTCCATTTGTTGGCGGAGGTCTAGCATCTGAGAATGGAGGAATGATTTTTTGTTTATGTGATAGGTAGCAGGCGAGCAGGCGGATCACCTGATGGCAAAGCAATTGCCGCCGCCCATGGACACTTGCAACCACCAGTGGAGTTACAAATGCGCTGCAACCTTTTTATCCCTTCCCCCTAGAGGGGGCCTCCGGTACCCTCCCACTCACTAGCGAAACACAGCACAGGGGCTGCTTCAAGCCGGTTTTCTGTGAGGTTGTGAATAAATATAATCTACTAGCTTTTGCCCGCGGCTTCGCTCGCGCCCCCCCACCCTAAAATCGTGGGTTAAAAGGGCAAAGGTAGCAAATGTTACTCCATCCCTTCGACTATCTCCACTTAAAAATCACGTCAATTTGTCGCTCTGTTTTGCCGTGAAAGAGAGACCAATAATATTAGTATGGATGGATGAGCGAGCATAACAATAAGTTGGTAACGTTCTGTGCAATAAATAAAGTGAGAAAATCACATAACTCGAGCGCACTATTTCGTCAACAAATTAAGTAAGAGTGTGTTGAGAAAGACGGACTTTTTCTGGCCGGTGCCCCTTGCATTTAACAGAAGAAAATGTGTAATGGCGTGTTAGCTTCGATGAGGATGGTGATGAAATTAGACAGCAGAGATCCGTTACTTTAAGTGCGTTTACTCCAATGCTTGTGGTACCGAGTTCGTTACATGTGACAATTATCGTTGAAGAGCTAGATCTAACAGATATGTTGACGAATACTAGACATTACTTGGACCAATACAGTTGGATGACACGGCGTATACGTAATCGGAGAACGGCCATAGGATTGGTGTTGGCCCGGGGGCCAGGCGGATTGGTCGGACGGACAGTCGTGTATCACTGCGATTGGCCATAGGTGCGAGACGTAGTGAACGCGTTGCGGTTAATCGCCGAGAGATGTCGCACGTAGTAGCGAGCGGCAACAAATGTCAACCCTTATTAGAGGTGGGCGTTGTATGAACGAACCGTTTACCTAAACTGTTTTTTGTACGTGAACGATTCAACTAGTTTATAGTTCACAGATAAACTAGTTTATTCGTCGACTGGTTGACGAGTCCGTTGTCGTGTCGCGAGCGTATGGCCGTTCGTTCACGTTCACTAATCGTTTATATGTGATGAAGTAGTCTTTTCGACGACGACGTAAACTAGTCGAAAATTATACTGTTTTTTAAACTAGTTTATCGTCGACGGTAAACGGTCTCGTTGCGTCGACTGTAAAATCGTCGACGACCCACCACTAACCCTTATCTGCTTTATGTAATGTAAGGTATTTTGTATTTGTATATTATACAAAGAGTGCGTACCTGTCTAGTGGAATTATCGGAGAGAGTATAGTCATCCTCGTCGAGATCCTCCAGCACCGCGATGTCAGAGTTGTTGTTCACCGACAGCAGAGACGCCAGGGACTGCATGTCTTCGTCCCTGTAACGTTAATTACATTGCTATCATGGACGTATATAAGGGAAGGTTCCAGGGGGTCCGGACCCCCCCCCCCCCCCATTGAGGTCTGGATTGACATAAGGGTCAATCGGCTATGACCAGGGCGACATAATTAAGGGGTCGACAAGGTTGGTGGGGTAGCAAATCGTTGATAGCTTTATTCTGTTTGAATGTACTTTTACACTTGCTTGTCACGGGGGGGGGGGGGGGGGGGGGGTCAACTCGCACATGTCCGGAATTTTGCAAAGGGGACCCCCCCCTTGTCAAAACTATATATACGTCCGTGATTGCTATCAAAACGATTATAGTTGGTATCAAAACTGTTATAGTTTGTATCAAAACGGTTATAGTTGGTATCAACTGTTTATAATTAGTATCAAAACGGTTATTGTTGGTATCAAACTGTTTATAGTTAGTATCAAAACGGTTAGTTGGTATCAAAACTGTTATCATTGGTATCAAAACGGTTATTGTTGGTATCAAACTGATTATAGTAGTATCAACACGGTTATAGTTGGTATCAAACTGTTTATAATTAGTATCAAAATAGTTATATTGATATCAAAACCATTATAGTTGGCTTCAAAACGGTTATAGTCAGTATATACTCGTAACTGATTATAGTTAGTAACAAAACGATTATAGTTGGCATCAAAACCATTATAGGTGGCATCAAAACGGTTATAGTTGGTATTAAAACCATTACAGTTGGTATCAAACTGATTATAGTTAGTATCAAAACCAGGGCTGGAAACCGGTTTTTAATTAACCAGGTTAATATCGATCTCAAACAGGTTTTTTTCGTAAGTGTTCGTTCGGAGCGGAACCGATTCGCGAGCAATATTGCTTCTGGGATAAACTTGGTTAATTCCACGAGGCGCGTGAATAGTGCAGCGATATATTTTGTCTCTTTTTAGGACGCGATGCGATTGGACGCGATTGCTTGCAGCCACAAGCATAAACATCGTCTTCTCTTTCCCTTTCAATCGTTGCTTTTCATTTAAGGGCGGAGCGAGCGAAATCATTTTGGTTTTAACCAGGTTTTGGGAGCGGAATCAAAACCTAAACGGTCTAAGAGTTTAACCAGAAATAATACCGGTTTCAACGAGTGGAATCGAAATCAAAACGCTCTTTTCAAAATGTATGAAGCTGCGCGAAACCTGGTTGCGAATTTTAACCAGGTATTCCAGCCTTGATCAAAACTGTTATACAATCAAGGGCACATTTAACCGCCCATAGCGTAAATTTCATACAAACGTACAAAATAAAAAGTTTTATTGCAATACTTTTACGTAACATGACCTTTATATGGTCGTCTTTTTATCAAGCATTTTTTCAACCAAGAAAACTCACCGCCCAAAAAAATAAAAAAGTAAATGCGCCTTTAAGCTCCATAGAAGCACAAACTAATTACACACAGAAGTTAGACTTTGACCTGATTTTGAATTTAGAAGAGTTCGTTGACATATGCTAGGGTTGCTGCCCGGCATGAGTACATAAGCGCGCGGCCTCTACCACAGACCTCGACAGTTCGACAATCTTATGTTATAAGTTAGGATTAATGTGGTCGAAAAGGCGTATTCCCCGTTAGTGCGCATGCGTGAGTACATGACATATTTTTAGCTCTTAGTGGGCAGTCAGCCTTCTGTGTCAATATGTATTTTGTGATAGAAGGTTGTATGGAGCTTAAAGATGGTATATTTATAATATGTTTGGCGGTGTGCGTGTCCAGCATGTATGATATGACGGTGTGACTCACGTGGCCTGTCCCTCCCGCAGCAACACGCAGTGCAGGGTCACGTGCAGGACGGCGGCCTTCAGCTTGGCGGTGTGCGTGTCCAGCATGTTATGATATGACGGTGTGACTCACGTGGCCTGTCCCTCCCGCAGCAACACGCAGTGCAGGGTCACGTGCAGGACGGCGGCCTTCAGCTTGGCGGTGTGCGTGTCCAGCATGTTATGATATGACGGTGTGACTCACGTGGCCTGTCCCTCCCGCAGCAACACGCAGTGCAGGGTCACGTGCAGGACGGCGGCCTTCAGCTTGGCGGTGTGCGTGTCCAGCATGTTATGATATGACGGTGTGACTCACGTGGCCTGTCCCTCCCGCAGCAACACGCAGTGCAGGGTAACGTGCAGGACGGCGGCCTTCAGCTTGGCGGTGTGCGTGTCCAGCATGTATGATATGACGGTGTGACTCACGTGGCCTGTCCCTCCCGCAGCAACACGCAGTGCAGGGTCACGTGCAGGACGGCGGCCTTCAGCTTGGCGGTGTGCGTGTCCAGCATGTTATGATATGACGGTGTGACTCACGTGGCCTGTCCCTCCCGCAGCAACACGCAGTGCAGGGTCACGTGCAGGACGGCGGCCTTTCAGCTTGGCGGTGTGCGTGTCCAGCATGTTATGATATGACGGTGTGACTCACGTGGCCTGTCCCTCCCGCAGCAACACGCAGTGCAGGGTCACGTGCAGGACGGCGGCCTTCAGCTTGGCGGTGTGCGTGTCCAGCATGTTATGATATGACGGTGTGACTCACGTGGCCTGTCCCTCCCGCAGCAACACGCAGTGCAGGGTCACGTGCAGGACGGCGGCCTTCAGCTTGGCGGTGTGCGTGTCCAGCATGTTATGATATGACGGTGTGACTCACGTGGCCTGTCCCTCCCGCAGCAACACGCAGTGCAGGGTCACGTGCAGGACGGCGGCCTTCAGCTTGGCGGTGTGCGTGTCCAGCATGTTATGATATGACGGTGTGACTCACGTGGCCTGTCCCTCCCGCAGCAACACGCAGTGCAGGGTCACGTGCAGGACGGCGGCCTTCAGCTTGGCGGTGTGCGTGTCCAGCATGTTATGATATGACGGTGTGACTCACGTGGCCTGTCCCTCCCGCAGCAACACGCAGTGCAGGGTCACGTGCAGGACGGCGGCCTTCAGCTTGGCGGTGTGTGCGTGTCCAGCATGTTATGATATGACGGTGTGACTCACGTGGCCTGTCCCTCCCGCAGCAACACGCAGTGCAGGGTCACGTGCAGGACGGCGGCCTTCAGCTTGGCGGTGTGCGTGTCCAGCATGTTATGATATGACGGTGTGACTCACGTGGCCTGTCCCTCCCGCAGCAACACGCAGTGCAGGGTCACGTGCAGGACGGCGGCCTTCAGCTTGGCGGTGTGCGTGTCCAGCATGTTATGATATGACGGTGTGACTCACGTGGCCTGTCCCTCCCGCAGCAACACGCAGTGCAGGGTCACGTGCAGGACGGCGGCCTTCAGCTTGGCGGTGTGTGTGTCCAGCATGTTATGATATGACGGTGTGACTCACGTGGCCTGTCCCTCCCGCAGCAACACGCAGTGCAGGGTCACGTGCAGGACGGCGGCCTTCAGCTTGGCGGTGTGCGTGTCCAGCATGTTATGATATGACGGTGTGACTCACGTGGCCTGTCCCTCCCGCAGCAACACGCAGTGCAGGGTCACGTGCAGGACGGCGGCCTTCAGCTTGGCGGTGTGCGTGTCCAGCATGTTATGATATGACGGTGTGACTCACGTGGCCTGTCCCTCCCGCAGCAACACGCAGTGCAGGGTAACGTGCAGGACGGCGGCCTTCAGCTTGGCGGTGTGCGTGTCCAGCATGTTATGATATGACGGTGTGACTCACGTGGCCTGTCCCTCCCGCAGCAACACGCAGTGCAGGGTAACGTGCAGGACGGCGGCCTTCAGCTTGGCGGTGTGCGTGTCCAGCGGTAGTTTGAGCATGCGCGCGGAGGGCGACAGCGACGCGAACTTGCGCATGTTCACTGCGCATGACGCTACGCGCCGGCGCTTGCCTGATGGGGACACCTGGGGGGAAAATGGGAGGGGGGAGGATGAAATAACAATAATAATTTTAATTTTATTTCCACAGAAAGCAAGTTACAATAGGGTATTTGACCAAAAAAAATTATGTGTTTAATCAAAAGACCTCTCAATTAAGAAACATTATTGAAAGAATTGCTTGATTCTGATTTGAATCACCTGAGATATAACAACTTTAAAAGCACATATTTTGGCAAGCCCAAAAACGCTCTATACAAATGGCTACAGGCAAGTGACGTCACACGCTTGTATCTTGTATGCGCGTCTAGTAAATTTTGTTTGGTAGCTATATCAAATGTTTCGTTTAAGTAATGGTTTCATAATAAAAGTTGGTGGAAAATGTACGGGTAGTTCAATGATATAATTATTTTTTTTAAATTGTATACTTTAAAAATGGACTTGCCATGAAACTTGAATGCTCATAAAACCAGCTAAGACGTTATATTTTAACTGAAAATGTTGGCCATTGGTTCTCATTTACCAGTATTTTGGGAAAAGTATAAATATTTTATACTATATCGAAATTAGTCAAATACCCTATTGGTGCCTATGGTGGTCATTGCACTAGGCTCGCAGACCTGTGTCGCAATAACCACAAGTGAGCTTACAAAAATGTTGTTAAATACTCTAGATTTACAGCTCCGCAGCTCCGGTTCAGATACGTTAATTTTTTTTTATGTTAAACCAATTATAAATGTACACAACTATTTCGACTTTAAATAATATTAAGCTAACAGAAAATAATTAATTCAATTGATGGCAAGAAATGGGTAAATATGTTTATTGTGAGATTGAACGCGATTATGTGTGCGTGTTCGAGTTTGTGAGTGCGCGTGTGTGTATCAATGTGTATGACATTGACCAATAGCACAGGAATCAAATGAAATGAAATGTTGTTTATTAAATTTAAGTTCATACAGAACATTTCTGAATGTCAAATATTATGTAAGCTACCATACCACCAAGACGGTGACATAACATATTACCTGCTTTAATAAGGGTTTTTGCAAATGCAAAATCAGATAGATGACGTTACGTTGACGTCAGGTACAACGATTGGATTGGTTCCATTTTGACGTATCCATACTTAATATTACAAATGGGAAAGTGTTTCTGTCTGTCAGTATGTTTGTCTTTCTTTCACAGAAGAACAGAGCGACGAATTGACGTATTAATTATTATAATAAATAATTTAAATAGAGCTATAGTTGAAGGGACGGACAATAACATAAGCTACTTTTTGCCCTTTTCAAATCCCCCATTTAGGGAAGTGGGGGGGGAGCGAAGCCGCGGGCAAAAGCTAGTCTTATCATTATTACGAAGTTACGTACGAAACGACCAATGTCGTCAAAGTTGGACCTGATGTCAACGTAACACCATCTATCGGATTTTGCGTTTGCAAAAATCCTCATTGTTAAAACTTATTCCATTGTTGACAATGATGATGCTTAATACGAATCTAGTTACTAATAATAGTGTATTGTCAATACATTTGCTATTTTTGTTATAAGTACTGTACTAAGCAAAAATACACTTAATCAAACAAAGAGATACATACAACTAAATCTACCGATCAATTTCACTATCAGTTCGTCTCTACAGTCACTTAACATTGGCAAAAATTAACCGTGTTACAAGTCATAACACAAAAAAAATAAAGAGGAACTCAAAGCACCCTATTTCTTTTACAGGTCCAAAGATACTTTAGTTTTGTTCGATTGCAAATTTCAAATTGGCGGTGGGATGTTATTCCAGCATTTCGAGGCTGCAATTTTCTGCACAAAGAAAAATCAAAACTTACATCCTCCAAAACGAACGTCCAGTCTTTATCCTCCAGCTCATTGGTGCGGGAGTCCTTGAACAGGGTCACCGCCACCGTGTGGTTCACCGGCATCGTGTAGATGACGGCACCCCTGCAATCGTCAAATTCAAGCATAAGTTCTGTAATATTTTGTGCAATAAAGAGCATTTATCTAACTATCATTCAATTCAACATTGAAAAACAAGTGTGCTTTTGGGAATCATGTGGACCGTGTGATCTATGACGATTTGTAAGTGTTGTGTATCATCATATCAGCCAATAGACGTCCACGCTGGACATAGGCCTCCCCCAAAGTCCTCCACACAGATCGGTCCTGTTCCACCCGCATCTAAGGGACTCCCGCGACCTTCACCAGATCGTCGGTCCACCTGGTGGGAGGCCTGCCACGGTTGCAGCCTTCACTCAAGGACCACACTACCCCAACGGCAGTCTGTTCTCCTCGCAATGTGCCCTGCCCATTGCCACTTGAGCCACGCAATAGGCTCTTTGACAATGCGAAAAATAAAGTGTCAATTACTGTTAACAGTATATATTAAGAGTTAAAAAATGATTATTTACTAAAATAAGTTGAAAATAATGATTAATTTATTTAAAAATCTGTAAATAAAAACAGCAATTTTTAAACGTTTATCACGTGACACAAAACGCTCCTGAGTTTATCATGACGTCACCTGCTTGTAAACTTCGTAGTTTCGTTTTTTTGTTTACAACAAACAAATAGGCCAGCTGTCACAGATAATACCAAAGATCACTACGTTTACAGGCAAGTATTGTCAAAGTAGCGTTTTGGCACACTAGGCAAATAATTAATATTTAATTCGATATTATTCAGCTAATATATACTAGAATTTAAAATTACAACTTTTATTGGGTTCATTAGACTCTACTACTTAATATAAAATGGATTTTAAAAACCTGTCAAATAGCCTATTCCCGCGACCTTAGATCTCCTGTGTGAGTGTTGTTTATAAGCCTATGCAAATGAAGATTGATATAGATTGGGAAACTTACTTGAGCGGGTCCTTCAGCGAGGGCTCCCATTCCTGCGGGTCCGTGAACACGCGCCGAGACCGGCGCGTCCACACTATGCTTAGCTTGTTGGGCTTCCTGCAACACAAACATATACTTGGCTTACTTTTCTTCATGCACTATGTCGCCTAGATGGGGCAGAGAGCGGCCAAAGAGCGTCGCCCGAACAACCCACCACATTCCTATGGAAATCTTACCATACTTATCTAGTAATTACCTATGTTTTACTACACCCTTACAGGGTATAACATTGTAACAAACTATAATTGTTGTAAATAACGAGTAGCAAAAAGATCAGAGTGGCGAACATTAGGAGAGGCCTATGTCCAGCAGCAGACTGCAACAGGCTGATGATGAATTTATTACAGGCAAGAGTATTTATTTATTTTATTTTTTGTTACAAAAACCACAACTCTTATTGCTAGTTACATTGTGTGAAATTAACTAACTTAAACTTACAGCCAATTATGGTTTTACATTTAGTAATTATCTTTCGTATTTTTGCAATGAAAAGAAAAGTACCTAACCTATAAAAAAATAATCCATATCTATGCCTTAAATGGGAGGTATTTTAAAGTGTATTATATTTGTGTATGTGTGTGGATGCGTGTATGCGCGTGTATGTGTGTGTGGGTGGATAGGTGTATGCGCGTGCGTCTGTGTGTATGTTTATGTTTGCGCGTGTGAGTGTGTGTGTATGGATGCGTGTATGCGTGTGTGTGTATGTGTGTGTATGGATGCGTGTATGCGTGTGTGTGAATGTGTGCGTGTGAGTGTGTGTGTATGGATGCGAGTATGCGCGCGTGTGAGTGTTTGTGTATGTGTGTGTGAATGGATGCGTGTATGCGCGTGTGTGAGTGTGTGTGTATGGATGCGGTATGCGCGCGTGTGAGTATGTGTGTGCATGGATGCGTGTATGCGCGTGTGTAAGTGTTGTGTGTGTGTGTGAGTGTGTGTGTTTGTGTGAGAGTGCGTGTTTGTGTGTAACAGCTTCCACACGGACGCCATGCCCGCTCACTCTGCGACCGACAGTCAAGTGGCAGACCAGTGTACGTACCACTTGGGCGTGGTCTCGAGGTCCACGCGGTGGTAGGAGGCGGTGTACTGGAACTTGGCCGCGCGCTTGTTCACGCGCCTGCAGCCGCTTCCACACGGACGCCATGCCTCACTCTGCGACCGACAGTCAAGTGGCAGACCAGTGTACGTACCACTTGGGCGTGGTCTCGAGGTCCACGCGGTGGTAGGAGGCGGTGTACTGGAACTTGGCCGCGCGCCTTGTTCACGCGCTGCAGCCGCTTCCACACGGACGCCATGCCTCACTCTGCGACCGACAGTCAAGTGGCAGACCAGTGTACGTACCACTTGGGCGTGGTCTCGAGGTCCACGCGGTGGTAGGAGGCGGTGTACTGGAACTTGGCCGCGCGCTTGTTCACGCGCTGCAGCCGCTTCCACACGGACGCCATGCCTCACTCTGCGACCGACAGTCAAGTGGCAGACCAGTGTACGTACCACTTGGGCGTGGTCTCGAGGTCCACGCGGTGGTAGGAGGCGGTGTACTGGAACTTGGCCGCGCGCTTGTTCACGCGCTGCAGCCGCTTCCACACGGACGCCATGCCTCACTCTGCGACCGACAGTCAAGTGGCAGACCAGTGTACGTACCACTTGGGCGTGGTCTCGAGGTCCACGCGGTGGTAGGAGGCGGTGTACTGGAACTTGGCCGCGCGCTTGTTCACGCGCTGCAGCCGCTTCCACACGGACGCCATGCCCGCTCACTCTGCGACAAACATTCAACATTGATTAAATAAATAATAATCATCATCATCATCAACCCACGCTCGTCCACTGCTGGACATAGGTCACCCTAATGCACGCCACCGCTCCCGATTTTCGGCCACTCTCATCCAGCTTACTCCAGCCAGCCTTCGAATGTCGTCATCCCATCTTGTAGCAGGGCGTCCAACACTACGTTTGCCGAGTCGCGGTCTCCACTCAAGGACTTTATGGCTCCAACGGTTGTCAGTTCTGCGGCTAATGTGACCAGCCCACTGCCACTTCAGTTTGCTAATTTAACCATTAGCAAACTGAATAAATAATAATCAATTAATAAAATAAAATAATTGCGCCAGACAATCACACCAATTAACCTGGTCTATAGCCTTGGGGCTCCAGTCCAGTTGGCTGGACCATAGTGGACCAAAATCGTGAATTGCATCTTAATCTTTGCTCTTTTTATGTTTTCTCTGTCAGATTCCAAGACAGACTCTTACACAAGGGTCACCCGCTGAAAATCAGCGTCGTGACCAGGGATGTTACGAATACTCTCATTCGCATTCGCTTATGCGAATGGTTCGCATCGACATTCGCATTCGCTTAAATCAATGCGAATGTTATGCGAATGCGAATGTGTGCAGGTCGTGCGTGCGTGAACTCGTGACTCTTGATCTTGCTAGACTGACATCGGCTGCATCGGCCGCGCGGACAGCGCGGCCTGCATGCAGCAGTATGTCTTTTAAGTAATAAAAATGATCGATTTATATGTTGTTTTTTTAAATTTGATGTGACTGATGTCTTAAGTACTTAACATTCGCATTCGCACATTCACGGCGTAAACATTCGCATTCGCATTCGCGAATGTGAAAATTTTGACATTCGTAACATCCCTAGTCGTGACGTAGCAAATTTATGTTACGGCACGGCATTATGCTGAGCGGGCGCCTCTTTCGGCACACAATTATTTCTTCTGTATGTTGTCCCAGCTTTTGTAATATGTTATGTTATTAGAATTATTGTGTTATTACTGTGTGCATATTACGTTTGTGTGTCGAAATAAATGCTACATTCATCCATTCATTCAATCAACTGTGGAGAAAGGGTAGGGAGGCCTTCACCCAGCAGTGGGACACGACGGGCTTTTAATAATAATAAATAAGTATACAACGTTGCTTACTTGTCACCATGCGCGTCGACTACCTGCGCGGGGGCATCCTCCCACCGCGCCGTTTCTGAAACAACATGTCATGCTATACTTCATGTAAATAAAAACTTTCTCATTTTCACCCCCCTCCCTTTTAACCCCTTACAAACCCCTTTCCGTAATAAAAAGTAGCCTATGTCCGTTCTCGGGTCTAGACCATCTGTATATCAAATTTCATTTAAATCCGTTCAGTCAGTAGTAGCGTGAAGAGTAACAGACAGACAGACAGACCAGAGTACTTCGCATTTATAATATTAGTATGGATTACTGTCTGTATATTACGTTGTGTGTCGAAATAAAGCTACATTCATTCTCATTCAAGGTGGAGAAAGGGTAGGGAGAGGCCTTCACCAGCAGTGGGACACGACGGGCTTTTAATAATAATAAATAAGTATACAACGTTGCTTACTTGTCACCATGCGAGTAGACTACCTGCGCGGGGGCATCCTCCCGCCGCGCCGCTTCTGAAACAACAAGGGTCATGCTATTTACTTCATGAAAATAAGAACTTTCTGCAGACTACACCATAAAAAGAACTATCGAAGTGACAACACTACAGTTTACCTCAACAAAACTAGGTCTTTTATCCAGTTCGAGTAAATGTAAACAAAATCTTAACCTTTTTTTTTATGTGATGCAGACGAGCAAACGGATCACCTGATGGTAAGCGATTGCCTGCCGCCCATTGACGACCCATTTGGCGCAAATGGTTTTGAACGCCGGTTGAGACGCAAGGGTCGCGGTTCGATTCCCGCACCAACACAAATGTTTTGTTGAGTGAAACAGATATTTGTGTTGGGTCTGGGTGTTTGTAGTTCCTTCGTTGTTTCTGGTTTCCATAGTACAAGGGAAAACCTTAGTTTGGGACCAGGACAATGTATGTGATGTTGTCTCGATTTATATTTATATTTATATTTATAGACACCTGCGACACCAGTAGTCACAGGCTGGCAACCTTTAACTCGACGAAACATAGCGCAAGCGCTACTTCACGCCAGTCTTCTTTGAGACGGTGATTACTTCGATCGAACCAGCCCAATCATGCCGAAGCGTGCCTCTCCTACGGTCCTCAAAACTAGGTATTTCATCCCGTTCAAAAAATCTTAACCTTTTGCTTATACTGCATTTAATCTATAAACTAACCTTTACCGCTTACTAAATAAGATCGTAAATACAATCAAAACTATAGCAAATCATAATAACACCCACATATAGTTGTGGAATGCACCCAAACAAACGATGAGATCATCTCCCGTTCCTAATGTGGAGTCATTTGTATCGTACAGCGATGATGCTGCAAATATTCGGTCTAGAATCATAGTTTATTCACTTGGTCACATGGGCGTACCCAGGGGAGGGCAGCTGCCCTGGATCATGTTGACGTCCCTACTAATTTAACTTATCTAGTAGGTACTTTTATTGATAGAAATGAAAATAGCCATTTGGGGGGAAAGGGGTCAAAGGTCGGCAGCGCACTTGTACTCTACTGCAACTGCTGTCGCAGGTGTCTATCGCTTACCATCAGGTAATAAGTCTGCTCGTCTGCCACCTATCACAAAAAACTACCTAGGTAGTTAAAGCATTTGTATAAAAACATACCTTTTTTAATTAAGGTTTTTTTATTATTTTTAAGTACCTTTGCAAAAAATCTGATTTGCCCCCCTCTGGCCCAGAACCTGGGTACGCCCATGGTAATAAAATATGATGAGATGCTAAAATGACCTGCTGTAAACAAAATATCAAAAAATCGCTCACATCATTACCACAACATAGCGATAAAGTGTTTCGACCTCCCGCCATTATCTGACCGAGCCCGCGCATTACTTCCTTCCTGCTCTAAAAATAAACGAATTAACGCCGCCATCAGCGGAATATATTTACGTAATTGGAGACATTAGCGAAATGCAAGCTGGGGGATATTTCGCGCGCTTCGACATTAAGTCGATCGATATTATCAGAATCACAGTAATGGGACAGACACGCGTCGGCATGAATGGATCGGCTCGACGGGCAGGGGGTGGTTCTGAGGTACTATTAACTGAAAAGAATGACTATAGGGCGTCCCAAGACTATGGACATCAAGGGAAATCCCATAAATCAGATAAATGATTTAATTGTTAACTATATGGGTCGCGCACCAGGGGCCAATTTTCTTTTGAACCCACTTTAATTGAAGAGTAAATTACATGACAATTTACTCGTAGGTGGTGAACGAGTGCTTAAGATATGTTTGGTAGAATAAAAATATCCAATCTTATTTTTTATTTTTTCTGGCTCGATTCGCGTACACAATAAGTAATACAAGAAAAATTTTAAAAAAACTTCGAGTCCTTTTTGCTTTGAAAAAGTAAAGGAATGTTTCATTTAAGTAAATACAAAAAGTGTAGAGGTACTTTCTTGGGACGCCCTGTATAGTGCCAGTTTCCGGTACAGATAGGATGGGTCAGAGGGCCGGCAAAGCTGGTTCCGGTTTATTTTTGACAATGAGATTAGTCACTTCCGCAAGCAAAGAGATATTCGAGCGAGCTTCGTGCATCCTTCTATAGATAAATAAATATCTGAGTGATGATGGTAGTAAATATTGCACTTAAAAAATTCTCGGAGGGTTCACGTGGGACTTCGAACCTACAACCTTCCACAGACCAATTAAACTAACCGAACCCCTTACTAAGCCGATTTCGTAAGTGCTTAACTCGCCATGAGCTGACGATGATGATGATGACGATGATGGTAGCTCAGAGGATAGTAAAGCGCTTCCCATACGCAGCCGTGGTTCGAATCCGAGCATGCACCTATCCTTGTGAATATTTCTACATTAGCTCAGCCGGTGGGAGGAAAACTGCAAGTTTCGGATAATTTCTAAACCATGATTCAGTTGGTCTGGTTCCCCTGTTAAACGTCAGACGGCAGATACTTCATTGTATTTACCAGACTGCCCAAATCCTGAATCATGGTCTAAACGTACACTCCGGGCTCCGAAGCGATCTTTGGACGCAACTGGTAATTACACGCTAAGATGAGAGAGAGAGTTAAATCAATAGCTACCATCGAGCTTAGTGATAAGAACACGCTTATGGGAACTTGTGTTTGAATTGGAGCATAATGTCTCTGGTCTGAATTTTTCAAACCCATAAGCGAAAAGACTAGCAGCGCACTTGTGACTCCACTGGTGGTGCGGCGGTGAGCGGCAGCAATGTAGCTTTCTTTCTTTCAATCGCTTAACATCAGGTGTTCCGAATTCACGTTTCTTTTCAGACCTATACTATATTCTCGTTCATTGTACACTGGTTGTGTATATTTGTGGATTGTGTGTGTCTGTGTGTATTAGCTATCTGGTCTATGACGCAACTTGGTGCAACTATTAATATGTAATGTAATCTTATGTAAAGTGGACTCCTGTTTCCGCACTTAGACTCCTATTTGGTCCAGTGTACGTATGGTGGCGACTATTAATAATAATGAATTATGTAATCGTTGAAAAAATTTACTCTCACTATCATAATATCAACAAATTATCTATCTATCTGCAATGACTGTCCCGCATTGATAACTTCAAAGGAAAGATGTTATCATTGCATATACCTTATCATAATGACTGTAGTTTAATGATACAACACTGACACAATAAAGAAGGGAATATTGCACTGTATACAAAATTAAGTGTGTAATGATTACATTGTAACTACTTCTTGAGGTTCTTGATGATCCCTTTCAGTAGAAACTGACATGTCCTCTATTAGAGGCATTTCATATTAGAAATTGCTCAAATTTCCTATGTAAAGTGGACTCCATATTCCGCACTTAGACTCTCTTTCGGTCCAATGTACGTGATGAGAGAAATTGCCTAATATCTGAATGGATCTCACCTCATTTGGAAAACTTATGCATGTAAATAACCAAAAATGTTCCCCAAACTAAACAAAGAAAATATGACAACCACTTGTTAAAGAATTGAGAATAAAATATTATACCACTAATAAGAACTAAATACAATAAATCTACTTATTAACATTTTTCCTGTCAACAATGCAACCACAATCACAAAAAATAAAAAATAAATCCAATTAAAACAAAACTCATTGTAATAACAACCTAATGTATTGGTATGAAGGGTTTAATTTGGATAAATAGTGACTTATTGACCACATTATAATCAATTAGGTACTTGTTATTGTACAAGTGGCTGTTTAGATAAGAACAGAGGTCATATTTGCATCGGTAACTACTAACTGCTACCAGTTGATGATAAAATTATGAAAATTATATTTTATAAACAACACAACCCTTGGAGTGTCCTGTAAACAACAGCGTAGGGTTCCCAAAACAGTGTTTAATACTTTGTTCACATGCAAATGCTGCTGTAAACAAAGCCCAGCTGAATACTGCTCAAATAGCAAATAGCGTCATAGCATTGATAGGCTCTTGAGAGTACATAATGTTGAGCCTCAGCAACTAAATGGAATTCACCCCTATACCCTTAGGGATGGGAAAATATAGTGAAATAGAAATAAAGTGTGTTTGAAGGGGTTCGAACACACTATATTTCTGTTTTGTCTTTATGCAATCTAAAGGAATATTTTCGTTCATTTTTGTGTTAGTATTACAAAGAGTTGTATCAAAAAATTAACATAAGAACTTCTGAATTTCTCTCACCATCTTCTAATAATTGAATTGTGGAATGAAGAAACTTAGTATTTTACTATAGATTTAAAAAGAATGCCAACTTAAATAGCATTTACCAAAAATAAAAGGTTGTGGGTTCGATCTCCACCCTGGACAAACATTCTTGTGATGAACACTTGTGTTTGTGCAATGTCTGGGTGTTATATTATGTATTTAAGTATTATATTTGTGATCCTCTGTTGTCTGATATCTGTAACACAAGCGCTTGAGCTACTTAGTACAGAGGTCAGGTCAATGTATGAGATGTTGAACTATTCCTCAGAATACTTTATCAACTACATCACATTTAAGCTTGTTGTAAGTGAGAGTGGTGAGCAGATTCATAGAAAGTCTGTGAATAATTAACATAAATTAAAACAGGAAATACTAAGATTTTAATTTACCTTAATGCTGTTTACGTTGCATTTATTATGGTAATATACACAGGTGTTTTACATTTGAATAGAGATAAATCTACACTATATAAAGACAAATTATAGTGTAAAGGACATTAGTAACAAACTCAGAACATAGGTACTGTAGGTACCAATCTATGAGAATTTTGCTGAAGACAGCAATTGTTTTTATTTGTGACTGCTATTGTATCTCTGATATAGACACAATTGAATTAACTCTGCCAATGTTTAGTGATGAAGAAAGCTAAGATAACCCTAAATAACATAGGCTTTATTTGCTACAGAAAAACCTAGTTTAATAAAGTTATTCATTAATAAATAATGAATGCATTACTGACAAAAAATTATAATTTACAAATAGCATCAGAGGTAGATGAAAGATTTTTGTACATTCTTCTAATTTATCTTTTAGGGTTATTTTAGTATGTACACGTAGTACTTGAGACTCGTGCCCCAAGCCCCTTTAAGTTCATACATAAAAAGATTACCCACTATCTGTTTATAGAATAGGTCAAGGACCTTTTAAAGGCTTGTTTAAACAACCACAAGGCGCCCTTTCATGTCCATCCAGGGACGGACAGACAAATAAACACCCACTATAAACATAGAGCAAACAAACCTCTTTGCGTACTACGGTCTAAAAATAAACGCAGACCAATCGAAAGAAACCATACACAGTACACTCAAGTACTCCACATTACATCACTTAGCGAAGCTCAAAAAACCGCACTGTGATATCATCGCTTCCTACTCCAATATTCTATTGAATCAATTAACAGCAAGAAACCTTGCTCGGAAACCTGAAATATTTTCAACACTTACAATGATTGGCAGAACTCCGCATCAAAGAAAGAAAACCATGCGAATATCACTACACTTTTTAATTACCACTGAACACAGATATGTCTCTTGTATTTAAAACTCTAATTGATGCAGAATAAAATTTGTACGAGCTTATTTTTTACGTAAATTAGCTCTATCAAGCAAAAAATTTCAGTATTTTTTTTGACGTTTTACTTTTTTTGACAAGACTGGTGATACCAGTCGGTAAAACGAAAAGCTACTACGAATTACTTTAAAACTACCACGGAACCATTTTTTGTCTGGCTGTGAATGTCTAGCCCTAAAACTTAAGTCTATTTACCCAAGGCCATAGCTAAACGCAATTTTAAAAAAATATATATTGGCGCCCTCCCTTCTTTGAGTTCCTAGGGCGCGCTACACATTATACCTTATTTACTTAGGTACTTTTCTCCATAATATTTGGAAATAAATTCATATTGTAAAAGTAAAAAGGTTGGCACCGTACTTGTATCTCCAATTGTTTGCCGTCTGTTTACTAGCAACAGACGGCAACATGTCCAGTTATTCAAAGTACAAAGAAAATCCGTGCGCCTCAGATATAAAAGAGCCAATATGGACAATCCCAAATAATCAATGTTCTCTGTAATCGTAACTTTAAAAGGGTAAGTGTTTACATAAGCTACTGTTACCAATATTACCATCCCATCAGGCGACCCGTGTGCTAGTGTACCACCTATAATAATATAGTGGCCCGCCCTCACTTCGCTCCGGGACCGTAATTCAGAAATGAACCAATAGACGGCGCTGTGTATGGACACAGCGCCATCTGTTGGTTCATTTCATGTAATTGGTACATCGCGCAAGCGTTTCGTGTTTTCGGTTCACCTATAAGCCTTGTCGTTGTCTATAGAAGTTATCTCTTTATAAATAATATAGAATAGATATAGATAAACGAATCAGGGGATTGTTTTTAATAAATAAAACGAGATAATTTTTTAAACATTTTATTAAAAGACAACTTAGATCAAGCAGTTAAATTAATAACAAAATAATACAACATGTATGTACAGTTACCAACACAATTGTAAACTCATTTACAAGAATAACACAAAGTGCATTTAATATAAGACTATTCAGTTTTTATTAGGAGGACTTCATAATTTTCGTTATGTTTATAAAAATGTATGTTCATTATAAGACTGGCAATTTTTGTTGAGATAAATAAATGCATTTTTATATACTATTTTACTAGTCAGGTATAATAACTATGTGTATAATGTGAAGTCATGAACAAAGTTCTTATCACTATTTTCTTTACTCACTTAATTTTCGTATTGTTTTTACTAGGAATCCATACCTTTAAAGTTGCAGGTAATCTACTACTGAAATGGCTACCCGAAAAAATATAAATAAAATCATGTTTCAATCACCTTAATCACAATAAAAAAACTCATTATAAACTAAAATCTCTCCGAATGCCCACTATAAGCCACATTTTCCATCCTCCTAACTAAAGATACAAAAAATCACATCAAACAAAAAAAAAACATCTATACACTTACGCACTTCTTCATAAAGCCTATACAATAAACGCAGAGATATAAATTCATATAAAAAAGAAAAATTAAGTAGTAACATTATCCTTTCCTTGTCATATCATCGATATAATACCCATATACAGGGTGTTTAATTATATGAGTTATCCTAAAACTAAGATTCCAATAATCAACATTATGACTGTACCAATGGGGGTTACTATCGCGTGTAAATATCCGCTAGATGGCGAACTGATAGACTGAGGTCCAACTTCAACGTCATTGGTTGTTTAGGGACATTTTGACGTCTCACATCAAAAATAACCAATCAACCGTGTATACTCTGATTCATAATCATGTAAAGCAAACTGACAGATGAAAATGACAAGTTTCTATGCATTTTGACATTTTGCATGTGTCAAATTGAGTGATAATGTATGGGGATGACACATTGACATCTGTCAGTTTACTTTACATGATTATGAATCAGAGTATAGGTAGATGGACCTCAGTTCTACAGTACGCCATCTAGGGGATTATTCACACGCGATAGCCCCCGTTTGGTAAATGTTGCTTATGTAATACTAGGTTTCAAACGTGGTAATACAATGTGTAACATTATGCTTATAACATATTGCTTATTCTAAATTAACAATATAGTAAATTTTGTTAATTTTAACAGTTTTTAAATTTTAACTAGTACTGTAATGTTACACAATGTAAAATACCAAAAGTATAAGTAATTTTTAGGTGGCATAAATAATTTAGATAATTTTATGTATAAAGAATGTGTTATATGTTTTTATAACAATAGATATATCTTATTTACAAAGATAAATTGAGTATTTTACATACCTAAGATCACGGCTCGGTACTTAAGCCACTAGACCCACAAGGCGTCACAATATATAACACAAGTTCTTAAGCTACTGAGGGATCAAGTCGATAAATGTGACATTTCTATATTTTTTGATAGGAATATCCGATAACATCACATTTATAAAAGGGTATTTGTGAACATTTACATTCCTGTAACCATGTGTTCTATCAACCATTCTGAACAACATTTGTTCTAGAATTTTTTGGAAATTCTTTTTTTTTTATATTGAGGACAGTCAAAGATGACCTCACTCCGTCTGATAGTGAGCGGCCGTGAGATCAAAATATGAACTCATTGAAAAAAATTTCAACTCCCCATAAAAAATTACCAAGTCACGTGATCGATTTTGTATGGAAAGATTTTTTTTATGCGTTGGTATTTCTAAAAGTCATAGAGTAAATGTTCAGAATGGTTGATAGAACACGTGGTTAAAGGGATGTAAATGTTCACAGATACACCCTGTATAATATTACCCGATATTATTATCAATTTCTCACATTTCAGCAGATCACGAGGGTTTTTGCAAATGCAAAATCCGATAGATGGCGTTACGTTGACGTCAGGTCCAACAACGAGTGGATTGGTTGCATTTTGACGTATCATGTCAAAATTATGAAGTTATGTCTTGAATTGAAACCACCGATGTCGTCAAAGTTGGAACTGACGTCAACGTAACGCTATCTATCGGATTTTGCATTTGCAAAAGCCCTTATACTTTTATCTCTTAATTTATGCCACCAAAAACGTCGATACCACTCAAGAGATAAGGTTGCATTTACACTTGTGTTGGCGAGTGCACGGCCTACGCTACGCTACGCTACTGTACATGACTACTTCTCCTTGTTGAGCGCCTCTATGAACTCTTCTAACCGCTCCTGGACTTGTCGCACTCGTTCTGGGGATAAAGGAAGATTCGTTTTAAAACTAAAATTATTATACATAAGGCAAATATTTTTCCAACCATTATTTTTAATATTGAGCTTTTGCTCTAAAACTTATTTTCTATAATCTCACAAACGAGTTGTCGGGTCACTGTTAGTAGGTTGTCACCAATTATAATATACTAGCTTCCCCCCCCCCCCACACTTCTCTAAAATGGGGGGTTAGAAAGGGACAAAAAGAACCCTATGTTACTCGCTATCCCTTCAACTATATCCACGTAAAAATCACGTCAATTCGTCGTTTCGCCGTGAAAGAAAGACAAACATACAGACAGACAGACACACTTTCCTATTTATAATATTAGTATGGATTGATGTTTAACTCCTTTTTTTCTGTTATTTATTTATATTAAGTATGTATGTAGACCATATTTTCTCGACGTATACTCACTTAATTCTTCGGCGAGTTCTACCCGCCTGCCTGATAGTAGTTTTTTCTTCTGTTCTGGTTCTGCAGCCATCTGGAATTTGCAAAAAAATTATAGCATTAGGAGCAAAATCTTTCGTTGCTAAAAGGCTAAAGGCACTAACTCGTTTGACTATTCCCAATCTAATAATTTTAATGTATTTTTGTATTGATGCGGGTGGAACGGATGAGCCAGTTTAGGTGGGTGTATGAGGTAGGGTCACTATCAAATGTGCCAATCTGGCGCGGGCGGTCTGGAGACCTATTCTAGAATTGTCGTCTCACTAAAAAATGTGTGACTCGCATGATTTTTGACATCCGCATTTTGAAACCATTCGAAAACGAGCGATTTGCAACGAGTGGTATGAACCACTCGTTTCCATTAGGCGAGTGGTCGCATTTACGTCAAATTTATTTTTCTTTTTCTCTTTTCCTGGCAAAATATTTACGTTCTGTTATACGTTACACCGGATACTGGTCCTACAATTGTAATACCGATTATAGAATTTTCTGCGTGAAACGAGTTAACACTATACTTTGATAAGATTGGCGACACACTAAGCGAGTGATTTCAAAAATAGGGAAAATTATGAATCATGCGACTCATGAGACGACGTCACTTGCAAAACGAGTAGTTTTGTTTAGACGAAGTGAAAATGCAATAATAGGTTTCCTGGGCTGGTCCATTATCGTGCGAATGATACATGGAAACGGGACAGGTCCTCAATATTATATTGTTCAAAGGGTCGTCGCTGAAAACCATCGGGGTTGACCTTTCGGGCCTGCACCGACTGTGGCTGAGCGGCAGCCTATTCGGCGCGTTTGGCAGGGAGAATTATTCTTTTTTATGTATTTTAGTATTACCTAGATTAAGTTAGAAATAAGTTTCCCTGCTGTAAGCTGGCCAAATAAAGATATTCATTCATTAATTCATTCAATCGCTTACCATTAGGCGATCCGTCTGCTCCTACTAAATAAAAAGTGTCAAGGCACGAAAGTATAGCGATGACCGTTATTTTGGGCACTTGTAAAAAAGAAGACTTTCTATTAAAGTTGGTTTCTGCGCACTGTAGGTCATAACTACACTTTCTTGCCTCGGACTATAGTACGTGTGTGGTACCTCGTCGAGCACCTCTCTTAGGTCCCGGTCGAGGCGCGCGGCCTCGCGGTTGCCGATCTGCTGCCGCAGCGCGTTGGCCGTCGTGCGCAGCGTGGCCTGCACGCGCCAGAACATCACCACCTCGCAGCACTCCTTCTGGGGGACAGTTAGCATAATACACGCCGACTGACTAAATATATAACGTTTGTTACCGAATCAGAAATCAGAAAACCTTATTTACAGAACGAATATTATATTGCACCTTGGCGATGTATAGATCGGTGTTAGCTAGGCCCGAGAGACATTATTATTGTAAATGTTTATAACGAGCACTGAATGAATTATTTCTATTTCTATTGTAAATTAAAAATAGTAGAGGCCCTAAAATGCTCCCCTGCGGGACCCCAAATGGATTTTTATTATTTTCTTTATTCGGGAATCTAATAGCATACTTATATTCATCTAGGTACGTGTAAACTTGTAACCCGACACGAACTTGAGACCTGCAAACTGAAGCCGAACAAACTATCGGCCGATTAAAAGTTTGTAGTCTGCGCAGAGTCTTAATGTTTACAGATACACGCAGAATACTTCAAACTAATTATTTAAAAAATACTAGCAATCAAATCTCGTTTTCCCTTTGAAAACACAATTATATTGAAATTACAAAGAAAAGAAACAGTCATGATGACACAAAACTTACAGAGTTACTTTCTTTCGCATTTACATATAATAAGTACTAGTGGCCCGCCCTCACTTCGCTTCGGGACCATAATTCAGAAATGAACTAATAGATGGCGCTGTGCTCAATTACATCGCGCAAGCGTTTCGTGTTTTCGGTTTACCTATAAGCCTTGTCGTTGTCTATAGAAATTATCTCTTTATAAATAATATAGATATAGATAGAAGTATAGAAGAAGATAAGTTAGGATCAGTCCCCCATTATACCAGTATAATTGAACAAAAATATTATAAGGAATCATTGGACTTACCCCATTTCCATTTTGTTGACTGTACAAGTAAAAGCTCTTTTTACAATCGCGTGCTCTCGTCTGCGCCCTCTGCAGGAAGTTTCTGAAACGAAAATATTACATAATAAGCACTACAGTAAGCCGCCAAGTTTCCACTTTGACCCACCGCCGACGAAGGTTGCTTCTAAATACGATAAAACCGTCAATAGTCTAGACAAGATTTAAATTTTCATTTACCTAACATCTTTTAAGGCATTTCCTGTTAGATCCACCAATTATCCAACAGGAATTACTTTCCCATTGAAATCCATACTAATATTATAAATGCGAAAGTTACTCTGTCTGTCTGTCTGTCTGCTACTCTTTCACGCCAAAACTACTCAGCGGATTTAAATGAAATTTGGTATACAGATAATCTAGACTTTGAGAAAGGACATAGGCTACTTTTTATTGCGAAAAGGGGGTTGTAAGGGTTGAAAGGGGGGTAAAAAGTTACTTTTTCACGCGGACGGAGTCGCGGGCGGCCGCTTAGTATCTAATATAGGTAAACGGAAAAAACTTACTTCAACATAAGCCGTCAAGTTTCCCTAATATAGTAGCTGTCCCTCACTTCACACATGATTTCGTTTCTTATTGGACCACATTTAAATCACTGTTTTATCTAACGGCAATTATTTTTCTCATTTGATCACTTAATGATAAAATAAATAAATAATGGAAAGAATACTATCTTCGTCTGTCTTGTGCTTATCGCTCATTATAGACGTACATAGAATAACTATTATTAGATATGCCTTCGTTAGATCCTTTATAAACCCGCGCGCCGACCGGTGCGGGCTCATTTGCTTGTTGGCGATCAGACTGTGCACATCTCTCGGCGCGTTCCTCGGCTGGTTATCAGTGTATTTTTATTAGTGTTAAAATTAGTGTTTCTACTTGGTATGTGAGTAATTTATTGATTTATTTGGTTTAGGTGAATTTAGTGTGAGATTAACGTAATATTTGTGTTTTAGCCTATAGCCAATTTAATGTTAAATTTATGAAAATTATAAAAACCGTTGATTGTGTAAAATTTGTTTTTTTTTTAAATATTCCTAGCTCTGACTCCTAAAGTCAGAAGTGGGATTGCATTAAAGCACTCAGGCTCATAAATAAATACTTTGCTTTGCCATTTCTGTTGACAAATAAGGCGAGACACCAATATTACGACGTTATTTAAAATTTTTTTGAATATTTGCCGTTATGTCCGATCGTCAGCGGACTTCTTGTGATAGGACGCGTCGAGATGATGGGCATTGTCGATCACGGCGGGTCCATGAGGACTCGCGTAGGTCGCGTAGTAGGTCACGTAGGCGCAGCGATGTGTATAGGTCGCGTTCGCGGAATAAATCCCCGGAACGGAGCATGCGTAGATCGCGTAATAGGTCACGCAGGCGAGATAGTACGCGCAGATCACGCAATCGAACGCTTACGCCTCCTAATCCACGAGATTCTCAGAGTGAATCCCTGATGGATAGAACTTTAAATTCTATTTTGTCACGTTTAGACACGTTGGAAAATAATCGTTCGATAACCATTCCGAACAATATAACTAACGATACAGATGCTCAGTCTTTACCATCACAGGCGAGCACCCATAATCAGTGTAGATTAGATTCTACCTCCCAAGTTATTCTTGCTCGTTCAAATAGTAACGAAGATTTTGATTCGAATCAACACTCGCAAGCTACCGATGCTGCAAGCGTGGAGACTCCAGGGATACGTAACAATTTATCAACACCACTAAATTGCGGGACTGAGGTGTCCGAATCGACTCGAATGCTGGCTGAAGCAATAAAATCCCTGAATCCTTCTCGCTCGCGGAACTATTTCGTTTCGAATTTTGACCCTGCGTTGCACGACATCGATGTATGGTGCGCGGAGGTCGAGCGTGCTAAGTTAGCAAACAATTGGCATGACTCGGAGTGCTTATCGCGCGTGTCGAACTGCCTTAAGGGCGACGCGTATACCTGGTTGAATGAGTGGGTGACTAATGACCGTACGTGGTCTAATTTTGTGCGGGAATTTAAACCATTATGTCCGAGGAAACTCGACTACGCCAATATTCTTTACTGACGCAATGAGTACCACCTCCGATAAATACGCTTCATATGCAGAATATGCGCGTCGCACTCTGCTACGTTTGCGCATAGTCAAGGGGCTCAGTGTTGAATTAATGGTCTCGATAGTTATAAGGGGCATCACAGACCCGCAGGTTCGGGCGGCAGCAGCCAACGCTAATCTATCGTCTGACGACATAGTATCGTTCCTTTCGATTTATGCCAAGCCTGTCCGCGTAAAACCTGATTTTAAGCACAATCAAAACTTACACAGAAAACGGTTTACATCAACTAATGTTAATATTAAAGTACAACAAAATGTTTTGGTTGCGGACAAACTGGGCACATACAAGCACAATGTACAAAGAAAATAAATCCGAACTACCCTCATCGAAAATAAATTCCAATACCGCGATTTCTTCGAATAAAAATATGTAATTCTGTTAAAAAACCAGGCACAACGAAGACATCTGCTTTGCCAAAGAACGATCTCAGTTTCGAAATAAACGCAATATTAACTTATGTACCAAACCTTCCATTACTAAATCTAAAAATAGTGAAGTAGTAACTACTGTAGTACAGGGTGTCCCTGTCGATGTTTTGATCGATAGTGGGGCCTTGAATGTTTCGCTGATTTCAGAAGACATATTAAAGCACTTTTCTTGCGAACGGAAACCTAAACTTTGCGTCTTGAAAGGGATAAGTGAGGGAGAAATTAAGGCTGATTCTTTTGTCACTTTAACACTTGAGTTTGATCGAATCTCGATTGAGGCCGATCTAGTAGTGGTACCTGGTTCATCCATATGCTTTCCAATTATAATCGGTACTGATATTTTGAATCGTGACGGTGTCCACTTACATACGCACTAAGCATAGACAATATCTAACTCCACTCTTCTAGTAATACAGTTTTAATTAATACGGTTACCAATAATGAGTCCGATATGGTAAACACCCCCCTTCAGGGTGCTGAACGTGCAAAGTTATTGCAGGTGATAAGTGAGTTTTCTAATTCTTTATATCTGGGACTGCGACTACTACTGTAACTTCAGGTAAAATGATATAGTCTTTCGGACGAAACACCGGTTGCCTATCGACCTTATAAACTTTCACATCCCGAGAAACTTAAGGTTCGGGAGATTGTTTAACGACTTGAAAGATAAGGGAATTATTCGGGAGTCTAATTCCAGAGTATGCGAGCCCTATCATCCTTGTTAAAAGAAGGCTGGTAGTGACCGCATGTGTGTGGATTATCGTGCCTTGAACAGATTAACCGTCAGAGACCGATATCCACTCCCACTTATTGATGACCACGTAGACCGGTTAGGCAACTTCAAATATTTCACGAGCCTTGACATGGCTACTGGTTTTCATCAGATTCCCTTGGATGAGCAGTCTATTCACAAGACGGCCTTTGTACACCGGAAGGGCATTTTGAATACCTTCGAATGCCCTACGGTTTGACCAACTCGCCTATTGTGTATCAACGCATCATCAATAATACCTTACGCAAGCACATTGAAGGCGGCAATGTGCTGGTCTATGTCGATGACGTGCTTATAATGAGCAATACTGTAGAAGAAGGTGTCACTTTGTTGCGTCAGGTCTTACGCACCCTTACAGACTCGGGGTTTTCTATTAATTTACGTAAATGCACCTTTCTCGCGACAGAAGTTGAATACCTAGGACGTTTAATTAGTCAAGGTCAGGTGAGGCCGAGCCCTCGCAAAGTTGAGGCGCTTGTTAATGCACCGGTTCCAACGAACGTTAAAGCAAGTTCGTCAATTTTAGGTCTGGCTGGCTATTTTAGACGATATGTCCCAAATTATGCAACTGAAACTGCCTGTATTTCAATGTTAACTAAAAAAGATGTTAAATTCTGTTGGGGACCGGAACAAGAACAAGCGCGACAAAAATCATATTACGGCTTACCAGCGAACCTGCCTTGTCTATTTTTGACCCCTCACTGCCTACAGAGCTGCACACTGACGCCAGTAGCAAGGGTTATGGTGCCGTTCTGATGCAAATAGTACTGACGGTCAGAAACGCGCTATAGCATACTATAGTAAAACCACACAGGGCGCCGAAAGCAGGTACCATTACTTACGAATTGGAACCTTGGCGGTTGTGAGAGCCTTGCAGCACTATCGCCACTACTTAATTGGTCTCAATTTCAAAATCATCACCGACTGCAATGCTCTCAAATCCACCGAGAAGAAAAGGACCTGCTTCCACGCGTGGCTAGATGGTGGATTATCTACAAGATTTTTCGTTTGAGATTGTGTATAGGAAGGGTACCATGATGTCTCACGCCGATTATCTTAGTCGAAAACCCCCCTGCGCAAGTTTGCCAAATTACTCGATCTCGAAACTGGGCGCAGATAGCGCAACATGCTGATGGCGAGACCCAAGGTCTATTACAACAACTTCGAGATGGTCAGTTAGACTCTCGAAGGTACGTGGAGGTAAATGACGTGTTATACTATCGCTACGAACGAACTGGTGAAGACAGACCAAGGCAGCTTTGTTACATTCCAAGGGGCCACAGACTAAGTTTGCTTAGGATATTCCATGATGAGCACGACCCATATCGGTGCCGAGAAAACTATAGACCTGATACTCAAGCATTTCTGGTTCCCAGGACTTCGCCAGTTTGTGGCAAAGTACACTAAGCCATTGTCTCGTGTGTATATCGCATAAGCGAGTACCTAGAGCGCCACTCCAGCCCATAAGCTCTTGGGAAAAACCCTAACCTCCCCTTCCAGACAATTCACATCGATGCCCTAGGTCCCACTCCCAGAGTCTGAAGGGTATAAGTTTCTGCTATTAATGGTGGATGCTTTTACCAAGTATTGTTTGTTATACCCGATCTACAGGCAAGATGTAAACGAACTCAAACGAACGTTCACTAATGCGATTTCTCTTTTGGTGTTCCCCGACTAATTATAACAGATCGTGGGCGAATGTTTGAGTCGGCAGAATTTATAAAATTTTTGTCTGACATCAGCTGTGACATCCACTACATTACGCCCGAGCGTGCGAGAAGCGTGGCGCGAGCTATGCAGAAGCAGAGCCAATCAATTGCTAGACAAGAACCGGTCTCAACAAGATGCTCGTGTAAATCGTCAACGACGTGTGCCTCGTACATATGCCGTTGATGATTTAGTGTTTGTTATTAAATATTCTCAGTCGACAGGCAAGCTGGACTCCGGAATGCGCAGGGCCCTACCGGGTGGTGAAAAGCCTACCCAGTGGTCGGTATGAGCTGAAGCTGCTGAGTGGCTCTTATGGGAAGACCACGCAAGCTGCAGCCAGTACATGGTTGCCCTGGCGTGGAGAATGGTGCCCTGAGACGTGCTCTGCCTTCTTGAATGTGAGTGAAGTTTGGACTGAAGTAGCATAGGTTGGTGGTGATTTAGCTCATCATAGTAGGGTGTAACTCAGATACATAATAGGTAGGTAAATAAAACAGCAAGCATACACGTTACATTTATAACAAATAACCAACTTACACAAATACACAATCTCTTTACTTAACTCTGGTAGGCGTACCTACTGCATGATGAGAGAAATCACTTACACTATGTCCTACGGATGTCCAATGTGTGTGGACATGCTAACTGGGTGCCTCTGTCCTGTGTGTATAGACATGCTACCTGGGTGCCTCTGTCTTGTGTATGTGGATGGACATGCTAACTGGGCGCCTCTGTCCGATACGTAAGTACAGGGCTCTATGCCCCTTGTACCGCCTTCCCGTATGGGAAACGGCTTGTGTGAGACATGTGTGTCTCTATAGACTGAGAGACGTGTAACCATCAGTGTTGCCTCCGTCTATGTCTATGTTGTTTGTGTTACCAAGCTAATGTCAGCATTGGGACGCCCCTCTGCTTGGCACTTTATGTTTACAGGTACAGACTTAAGTAGGAAGTCTGAAGACACACTGAAAACTCTATGCTACGTTGGTTTGGTTTTTCTGATTTATTAATTACTGCTTTTATAAAACATAGTAATGGTATGAGAGAGAGGTGTGAAAGATTATTACCTACTTGCTACCTGCTTAAGTGTGTGACCTTGCTTAGTGTTGTTTGTTTTACACAGATAATGAACGCATGACGTGACGAGCATCGGTCTGTGGCAGCACCTGAAGCGGACGAGCCTGTGGCTGGACCGTCTTCGGCACCCACATGAGGGGCCATCATCACCGCGCAGCGAGTCAAGCTCTCTGCAGCCACCACATGATGTCGTCGAGGACGACTCCACGTCAGGAGAGGCCGTATAGATATGCCTTCGTTAGATCCTTTATAAACCCGCGCGCCGACCGGTGCGGGCTCATTTGCTTGTGGCGATCAGACTGTGCACATCTCTCGGCGCGTTCCTCGGCTGGTTATCAGTGTATTTTTATTAGTGTTTAAAATTAGTGTTTCTACTTGGTATGTGAGTAATTTATTGATTTATTTGGTTCAGGTGAATTTAGTGTGAGATTAACGTAATATTTGTGTTTTAGCCTATAGCCAATTTAATGTTAAATTTATGAAAATTATAAAAACCGTTGATTGTGTAAAATTTGTTTTTTTTTTAAATATTCCTAGCTCTGACTCCTAAAGCTATAATTATTGTTTATGAGCCTAATAAATCAGTATTGTATACGCAGTCAGATCTATCATTTTCATCTCCCAACTCATACCTTACATGTCTTACCAATTATTTTAAAAATAATAAATATCGTCTTTAGTCAAGCCATGATTTCGTTTCGACACTTTCGATAGATCACCCAGGGGGTCAAACAGGAATAATTTTCCCGTTAGATCACCCAGGGTAGCCAAATGGAAAAACCACTAACTTCAAGTACACAGGCCGCCAAGTCTCCCTAATATAGTCGTTGTCCACCTCGACCCCCCGGCGCCGCAGGTTGTCCCTCACGGCGATGACCTCGTCGTAGGCGAGCGCCGGCCGCGCCGAGCCGAGCCTCTCCAGTTCGGCCTTCACTTCGGCCCTTCGCTTCTGCTCCTCCGTCGTGGACTGCCAGTAGAGCCAGCGGTCTTTGAAGCCGGGGCCTGTAATGAAAAGTTTTTGAACGTTTAAGACCCAAAAGCCTTTTAATAGGCATAAATAATTGATTTTTCTATATCTATATTGTGTCTGCTGTCTGGGCCTACCGGACGTTTGCAAGTTTTTTTTTATGTGATAGGTGGCAGACGAGCAGACGGATCCCCCTCGGAGCACGGACGGAGCACCCTCACTCACTCAACAAAAAACAGCGTAGGCGCTGCTTCACGCCGGTTTTCTGTGTGTCTGGGTGTTTTATATGTATTTAAATATATATTTGTGTTTTTCTCTGTAGTCTGATATCTGTGACACAAGTGCTAAGCTTACTTAGTACAAAGTCAGGTGGAAATATGAGGTGCTGTGTGATATATATTTATTTATTTACATAAAATTTTGGTACGGGAGGACATATAACAGTCTTGCAAAGGGGGTTATCCCCCTTTTCCCCAATTGGGCCTCCGGTAGCCTCATGCACTCAACAAAACACAGCATAGGCGTTTGGTTCAAGTCGGTATTTTGCGAAGCCGTAGTATTACTTCAGTCGAGCCGGCCCATTCATACCGAAGCGTGGCTCTCCCACGTCATATTATATACTTTACATATCAATTATCATCACGCCGTCGTGTCACTCCCAGATGCATCCAATGCAGGATCTTCTGTGAGGCCATGGCATCACTCCGGTCGAGTTACATTCATGCTTCAACATGCATATTTCTACTGTCTTACCCGTGAGGTTCTTCAAGTCAGCGTCGACCAACGCTAATTTCTCTTTTAGAGCTGTCTCCATAAGGGCTACTGCCGCGTCCCCAGTCAGCGCGGGAGGACACGCAGCGGTTCTTGTAAAGGCGTTCAGTTGGAGCACCCGTAGCACCTGAAAATAGAATAGAATAGAACAATCTTACAATTTAAAAACAATAAAATCTTAAAACTAAACTATTTTGTGCCGAAAAGGTGGACCCTTAGCATAATGCCGAGACATAAATATGCCAAGGCGATTTTCAGGAGCAAATGTGATGGGTAACTCTCAGTTATCTACAGAGTATGACAGGCCACACATCAGAGAGCCTAGCAGGAACTTCAAAGATATATCGTAGCGTATAAATTTGTTTACGATACGTAGGAGTAAAAACGATACAATACAACGATGAAGTAAATAAATAAATTAGATTCTCATATTAATATCACTAACAGTATTTCACTGCACAACATAATACCAAATTTTGAATGAATGAATGATTATACTTTTTATTGCACACCAAACAAAGGTATAAAACTTAATTTTAAACCTTTGAATTGCATCAGCCGATAGATACTATTTGTTCTCTACCCACCACCGGATCCCCTGTATGTAATTAAAATTGACAGCAAACACATCAATATTATCATTAAAAAGTGAAATGGAGATGGCATGGTACTCACATCCTGCGCCCTCTCCTCCCACTGGTGGCGCCTCAGCGCCTCCTCCACGGCTTCTTTCTTCAGCGGTTCGTACACGGGGTCCGTCTCGCCGGCCCTGTGAATACAATAAAGTATACATACTCTGATTTTTATTCATGTGAGAGTAAACTGACAGATGTCAATGTGTCATCCCCATACATTATCACTCAATACAGATGCAAAACGTAAAATGTATAGACGTGACATTTGCATCTGTCCGTTTACTCCACATGATTTAAAAATCCGGGTATAGGATAGTTTAGGTACCACCTTAAGAAATGAGACACGACGGACGACGCCGAAAATAAAACATTGTCTTGACAAATAGTAGTCGTATACTCGGTATTATTTATTGAGGAAGGGTTAGATTATAAAAGGGTTATTTCCCCAAATTCAATTTTTCGGACATTCTTAACTATCATGAGCCACCGGAGCTCCAGTCCGCATTGAGCAAAAAAATTATGGTAACATTGTCAGCGCACTTGCGCTCCTCTGGTATTGCGGGTGTCCATGGGCGGCGGTAATCGCTTACCCAATCAGGTGATACGTTGTTCGTCTGCTACCCTATCATAAAAAAAATCGAACATGCTTAAGGGGTTTATTCGTGTTACTATTATATGGGCTTCGGGATTAAAACGACTAAATTGACGGTATTCGAGTTATAAATATTAACGGTATGCCGAAGCGCGGCTGTCCGCCTCACCTGGTCATGAGGTCGGGTGAACTCTGCCCGGAGGCGCTCGCGGCCGGCGCGGATGGACTGGCTCGGCAGCTCGGCCTCCGCCCACTCGAGCAGCTTGATGTCACCGACGTGTTGAACTTGTCTGTGGACTGTCCACTGTTAGGGTCACTCTTTACACATACTTTAAACGAGTGTATCTGGAACATTTACATCCCTTTAAACCACGTGTCTGATAACGCCCAGACAGCAGACACAATGAAAATCAATTGTTTTATGCCTTTTAAAAGGCTTATGGGCCTTACGACGTTTAAATTAGAAATTACCTTGATATCAAATTGAATAACTGTCCTTTTCTTATTTGGGAAACATATGCAGTTAAAAAATGAAAAAAAATCCCCAAGCAATAAAAATCATGACAACCAAGCTTGTTGAAAAAATGAAAATAACAATATTTTAATAATACAAATAAGAACTAATTACAATAAATCTACTTATTAACATTTTTCCTGTCAACAATGCAACCACAATCACAAAAAATAACAAATAAATCAAATTAAAACAAAACTCATTGTAATAACAACCTAATGTATTGGTATAAAGGGTTCAATTTGGATAAATAGTGACTTATTGACCATATTATAATCAATTAGGTACTTGTTATTGTACAAGTGGCTGTTTAGATAAGAACAGAGGTCATATTTGCATCGGTAACTACTAACTGCTACCAGTTAATGATAAATTAATGAAAATTACATTTTATAAGCAACACAAAATACCACATAGAGAATGACTCCACCCTTGGAGTGTCCTGTAAACAACAGCGTAGGGTTCCCAAAACAGTGTCTGATACTTTGTTCGCGTGCAAATGCTGCTGTAAACAAAGCCCAGCTGAATACTGCTTAAAATAAAAAAATGAATAGCAAATATACAAACAGCCTCATTCCTCAGTATCAATTGACTCATGAGAGTAAATACCTAATATGTCTCCATGCCTCAGCCTACAACAAAATGTTGGTAATTCGCCCTTATACCCATCCTTTCGATTCTTCAGCTTTAGTTGTTACCGCTGAGGTCACAAGATCAAATACCCATCTCTTTCAAACACACCATGTTTCTGTTTTGTTTGTACGCAAAAGGTATATTCTTGTTCATTTCCTAACGGTTTCATTGTAGACTCTAGTAGACATAGTATTGCAAAGAATTGTAGTAATAAATTAATTAACAAATACTGAATTTATCTCACCAGTAACTATAAATTGTAAACATTATGTAGGTTGATTGTGAAGTGAACAAGCTTAGATACTTGTGTATGGATTTAAAAAGAATGCAAACTTTAAAAGCATTTACCAAAAGACCGTATCGTTAACTTGTTTCAGTGGTAACTATTCTTCAGAATATTTTATCAACTACATCATAATTAAGCTTGTTGTAAGTGAGAGTGGTGAGCAGATTCATAGAAAGTCTGTGAATAATTATCATAAATTAAAACAGGAAATACTAAGATTTTGATTTACCTTAATGCTGTTTACGTTGCATTTATTATGGTAATATACACAGGTGTTTTACATTTGAATAGAGATAAATCTACACTAATATATGGACGCAAATAAGCAATAGTGTGTTAACCCACATGACTGTCATTCCGAGAAAATGGCGTTTGAAAATTCAGAACAAGTTTTAAATACTTTGTATGGAGATTTTTTAAAAGATGGACATGTTTGATGATATATTAAAGTTAATTACTTTATTTAACTCATTTTTATATAAATAATAGAAACATATAGTAGTTATTACGAGAAAAGACAGTTTTTTGTTATAGCAAACTTTCTATAGCTTATTTACCTCTAATAAAACATGTTAAGTGACATAGAATGTTTTTGCTAAATTACCAACTGATCCTGGTAGTTTTTTTTTAAAGGCGTTAAGTGCTTTGAAACACTTTTGTAAAATTAAAAATCGTTGTTGAGTAGGCTTAAGAAACTAATCATGGGTCTTGAGTTGTTATTGATTATTGTAAAAACTGTTTGAGCGGATAGTTTAACACCCAACTTATCCGCTAACTACCTAGAAGAAAACTCGCAACTCTATGACCGACAACATGGTTTTAGACCGAAACGGTCCACAGGTCATCTTCTAGCGTATGTCTCACACTTCTGGGGAGAAGCTTCTCCATAGAAGTATGGTAATAGTTGGAGAGCCCCGCTTCGGCATGAACGGGCCGGCTCGACCGGAGTGATACCACTGCCTCACAAAAAACTGGCGCGAAGCAGCACCTGTGCTGTGTTTCGCCGAGTGAGTGCGGGTGCACCCCCAGTGCACCCGCAGGCCCACCCGGGGGAAAGGAGATAATAGGTTGGCAGCGCACTTGCAACTCCACTGGTGTTGCAGGTGGTCATGGGCGGCGACATTGATTACTATCAGGTGATCCGCCTGCTCGTCTGCTACCTATCACATAAAAAATATCTTAGGCAATTAGCCTTGATATCGCCAAAGCTTTCAACCGTGTTTGTCATCGTTCGCTTCTCTCCAAACTTCCGGCATACGGTCTGCCACCTCGCTTATGCGATTGAGTTGCGGGATTTTTGGAGGGTCGCAGGATTTGTGGTCTTTCCGTCACAAAAGCTAGCCAAAGCTAGCTAGTAAAAGCTACTTCCTGCTTCCTTCTGATAAATTCCGGAGTACCACAAGGTTCCGTCTTGTCGCCGACATTATTTCTTCTGCATATCAATGACATGTAATCACTTGCTAACATCCATTGCTATGCGGATGACAGCTCTGTCCATGCACGCTTTTTAGGAAGACCTGCGGCAAAGCAGACTGAAACCGAGGTAAACAGCCAGCAACCTTGTTGAATTCAATGCCAAAAAACCCAGGTGTATGTATTTTCTGCTATGGGGTCACCTTTTCTATCCCATCCCACTCTTCAGAGCACCCCCTTATCAATACAGGATAGTGTTAGCATTCTTGGCATCGATGTTCGTAGCAACCTGAATCCACGGGACCATGTCGAGAGCGTCATAATAACCACTTCTCGTATACTCTGGATTCTGAACAGAGTGAGATGGTATTTTACTCCGGTGCAGCTTTGTCTCTTGTACAAGGCGCAGGTTCGCCCGTGTGCAGAATATTGCTCTCATCTCTATGATGGTTCCGCGATTCATCTCTATGATATTTGCTGGAGGGTTTGGACGGGTTGCAGCGACTTGCTATCCGTATTGTTAAAGATCATGAGGTGACCAAGTCCCTAGAACCTCTTCAGCTACGTATAGACATTGCCAGTCTTAGTGTTCTCTACTGCCTTAATAATGGGAATGCTCTGATAAGTTATTCAACTAATCCTCCCCTTTCCATGCCATCCAGACAATGCTGGCGCGCACCAACAGGTTTAGCTCCTCTTGGATCATCAAGTCATGAAATGCCCTTGCAGTTCATGTGTTTCTCCTTCTTACAATCCTGGGTTTTTTAGGCGGGGCTTGAAACAGCATCTCAGCAGGCCTTCAGGGTGAGGATGACAGACTCAATAGGTACTATTATTTTTTTTGTGTTTATCAACCTCATATTTGCATCTCACGGCTGCTTACCATCAGGCGGAATGAGGTAGTCTTGATTGTACTCAATACAAATATAAAGTAGGTCTTCTGTAAGGCCGTGGTATCACTCCAGCCGAGCTAGCCCATTCATGCCAAAGCGTGACTCTCCCTCGCTTGTCAAAGCGTGGCTCTCCCACGATTAAGAAGCATTCTAAATTAAAATTATTAAAATTTGAAGAGGTAAAATAACAACATACAAAAAAAGAGTCCACGACCCTTGCGGCTCAAGTCAACCAGCGCTCGAACCACTGCGCTATACTGGTCTTTAAAGCTGTTTAACAAGCGATTTCTTAATCCAATAAAAAAATACTAGATTAATGCATGATCACATCTTTGGGTACTTTTAAAAGTATAGGTTTTCACTCATTTAAAACTAATTCAAAAAAATATTTGAGTCCTTATTACCGTTTTGCAAAAATATGCTATTGATCATGAAACAAAATTGTATACTGAATGCTGCCTTAGAAATTTCTACAAAAAATCTTTTAAGTAACATAAGCATAAAACAAACTTATAGCTATTGTAGATTCAATATTTTACAAAAACTGATTAAGTGACATTTTCTTCGAAAAACAATATTAAACCTATAAATTTGGCTATTTTTGCACTTTGTATACTATGGACTTACCTAATTTATAATATATTTAAGCTTTTGTCCACAATAAAATGTATAGTTTTTACTAAATACACCAAAAACACAGATAACATTACCTCTAAGTGAATAAAAATGACTGAATAAACCATATTTAAACACTTACTTTGCAAAAACTAATGTTTCTTGTTAACTTTATTATCTCAATATACTAATGCACCTAGTAACATTTAAATATAAATAACTTTTGTCGAATAAAAACTGTATCAAAGTAGGTAGCACCGGACGGTTTCAAATCGAAGTACTCAGTGTTGCTGGTTTTGCAATAACTTGTCATGCTTCATGAGTAGTTATTGCGAATTTACAGGTGGCGCTAAATGTTCCAAAATGTAAGTTAAGGCATTTAGCAATTTATTGCAAATTGGTGTAAGGCTTATAGGGCGTTACCATAAATAAAAAAACCTGATTTTTTAATGAATTAAGGTATATATCAGAAAAAATGTTTTTGAAAAATGTTCTTAGACTGGTTTCTAATAGAACTGCATACTTAACTCATTTTCGCAACTTTTGTGGGTTAACACGTTATTGCTTATTTGCGTCCATATAGTAAAGGAAATTAGTAACAAACTCAGAACATAGGTACTGTAGGTACCAATCTATGAGAATTTTGCTGAAGACAGCAATTCTTTTTATTTGTGACTGCTATTGTATCTCTATTAAAGACACAATTGAATTAACTCTGCCAATGTTTAGTGATGAAGAAAGCTAAGATAACCCAGAATAACATAGGCTTTATTTGCTACAGAAAAACCTAGTTTAATAAAGTTATTCATTAATAAATAATGAATGCATTACTGACAAAAATTTGTAATTTAACAAATAGCATCAGAGGTAAATGAAAGATTTTTGTACATTCATTTAATTTATCTTTTAGGGTTACTTTAGTATGTACACATAGTACTTGAGATTGTTAAAACTTGTGCACCAAGCCCCTTTAAGTTCATACATAAAAAAGATACCCACTATCTGTTTATAGAATAGGTCAAGGACCTTTTAAAGGCTTGTTTAAACAACCACAAGGCGCCCTTTCATGTCCATCCAGGGACGGACAGACAAATAAACACCCACTATAAACATAGAGCAAACAAACCTCTTTGCGTACTACGGTCTAAAAATAAACGCAGACCAATCGAAAGAAACCATACACAGTACACTCAAGTACTCCACATTACATCACTTAGCGAAGCTCAAAAAACCGCACTGTGATATCATCGCTTCCTACTCCAATATTCTATTGAATCAATTAACAGCAAGAAACCTTGCTCGGAAACCTGAAATATTTTCAACACTTACAATGATTGGCAGAACTCCGCATCAAAGAAAGAAAACCATGCGAATATCACTACACTTGTTAATTACCACTGAACACAGATATGTCTCTTGTATTTAAAACTCTAATTGATGCAGAATAAAATTTGTACGAGCTTATTTTTTACGTAAATTAGCTCTATCAAGCAAAAAATTTCAGTATTTTTTTTTGACGTTTTACTTTTTTTGACAAGACCGGTGATACCAGTTGGTAAAACGAAAAGCTACTACGAATTACTTTAAAACTACCACGGAACCATTTTTTGTCTGGCTGTGAATGTCTAGCCCTAAAACTTAAATCTATTTAACCCAAGGCCATGGGTAGGTAACTACAATTTAAAAACATAAATGGCGCCCTCCTCCCTTCTTTGAGTTCCTATAGTCTATTTCAATTATGATGTCCCTTTGGAAAGATGTCAAAAATTCAGTACTAAGGAAGTACTCTTAGAAATCGATATTCAGCGGCATCGATTATCGATTTGTAACCAATTTTAATCAAAGTAACTTTCAACAACTAAGGTTTTTTAGAGATTGTCGAAAGAACACTTTTAGACTTTATTTGGCATTACAAACAAAACAATAAACGACACTCAACAACAAAACAACAAACTAACTTAAGAAAAACACGTACGTCTTATTGTATAGTCCGCGGCATCTAACAATAGCGATGACCGTTAGTTTGCGCACTTGTAGAACAGATGAATTTCTACTAAAATTGGTTTCTGCGCACTCAAGGTCATCGCTATTGTTTCATGCTGCAGACTTAGTCGTAGGCACAGACCAAGAAGTCGTAGGCTTTTCTGCACTCTCCTCGTAGTGATTGAAGTGACACTTAAAATGGCAGATGATGATTAATGAACACGATTTTTTTAAATCGGCAAATATAGAATTTTGTATCTCTGGAACATGCCGAATACTTGAGGTGCGTCACTATGTTCAAAAGTCAATCACAAACCATAGTACGTAACCGCAATGAGTTATATATATAGAGCAGAAATACCTACAAAAAAACGTGCCGGTTTAGAACATAAAATGGCGGACTGACAGCTATTTTAGTGCTGCTCTGTGATAATGCTTTATCGATATCATAATTTGTCAAAGTCGATACTGACTGGGGGTCTAATTTGAAGTGAAGCGCAAATAAAGCATTGAGTATTGAAGTAATTTGAGACTCAACCAAACGATTGAGAACGTCATTTCGTAATTTGAAGTGACCATTCTTTCGTTTTGAGACCGTTGGAAGTTGTTTGACAGAACTCGTCTCAAATCCTAATTGAAAGCCTAAAATGACATCGTAAAATGCTTGATTAGAAGCTTAAGTTACTGGTTAAATGAAAATCAAAGTATAAATAGATAGGTACTCTTTATTGCACAAAGTTTACAAGTCTTCTTGAAGTAGGTAATAATTATGCTCTTAATATGTAATAGATAATATAGATCTTTTTATTGCAAAATTAAACTTAACTAGTGTTGCGGCAACACCAGGATCATAGCGGCAACACCAGGATCATAAGAACCAATCATTCCAATCAACGAATTTATCGCATGATATGCGTCCGCTCTCATTGGTGCTTCATAACGTGATATCGCACAAGCGGACCAATGGGAGGCGCCGATGACGTCGCGGAAATCGACTCAACGTACATCCGGATCGCCACTGCATACAAGGAACACCTAACGCGCACATCTAACTCGTAATTTTAATTATTTTAATAGAAGTTCAGAACAAAAGCAAATTGATTTAGCGCAAGATTTAATTACTTAGGTTGGTTGGGAATTTGGAGTAGGTAAGTTTTTTTTTGTTTCATGGATATGTTTATCTTGTGTCTACCTAAATTAGTAATTTCACACTTAATATCAGACTCCTAGTTTAGTGTATTTTTGATTTTTAATTTAGTCTATTCTATTAATTCTGTCAATTTCATCATTCATCATGTTTGAGTTCATCTAAAAAATGCACATAATATGCAACCTATTTTGTCGCGCGCTCTTGTTGCCTTTCTTCATATAAAAGTAAACCTGACGTATGTCCTTGTCAAGAAAAT